>JXCR01119579.1:0-19053 GCA_002079205.1 Phalaenopsis hybrid cultivar | reverse complement strand
TCGCCAGCTTATCCGAAACTGCGTTTGGGTTTTTACACTAAACGCAGGCCGCGGGCCTACCCCTGCGGCCGGCCCGCGGGCCGCGTTTCAGGATAAGCAGCTTATCCTGAAACGCACAAGCTGCCCCAAACGGACCCTAAGACTCCCTCATCAGTGTTACCCAAGAGACTACTCACTATAGGTGAAGCACAAAGTGTCCCTTGGAAAAGGTCAATCTCGATTCACCAATTAGAGTGAATGACTTGACTCCTCGCTGAAAAACTAATGAGCCCTAGGGTTGAACAAATCCATTTATTGAAATACACTAAACTCTTGTCTTGAATGTCCTTAATGTTAAGTTATTTAAACTTTAAACAAGCCAAAAGTCAACAAATCAGCCAAAATGTATTCCCTTGTTTTTCTCAAGAAAATCTAATCGAACATTCAAAAGAATTGAGAAACTAAATGTAAATACGCATATGAATATATGGGACTATTACATGCACTCTTAAATCCACCTACCAAAGTGGCTGAATTGAGCCCACCTGCTGGCGGGGCTCAATCGAGCTCACCAACCGAAGTGGCTAAATCCATCCCACTAGTTGAAGTGGCTAAATCGAACCCATGAGCAGAAGTTGTTGAATTCATCTTTCACTAAAAGGGGTAGCCTAGCTCACTTTAAGAGTTACAAATGCTAGAGACGGTCACCATTAGCAACAAGGATGTTGGTCTATTCATCTTTAAAAGGTATGCCTGACTTCCACAACACGAATGTTTCACCAAGACACATTGAATGAGAGTAGTATTAAAAATATTTTATCATTTTTTATCCTCCATGTATAAATGGAAAGTCAAACTAGGAGATGCTCTCTCTCTTTCCAAGAAAACTTTGTAACACAAAAAACATTTGAGGTCCTTGAGATTCCAACTCATTGGAGGCTTGAATTCAGTATAAAATCTCTGAGACCTCTTCTCGGTCTTACTCCTATCTCTCTCTTCTACCTTTGCTCTACAAAAGCTATATCTTGACGAGTTTGTCTGTACTCAAGAACAATACAGGAGTATATATCCTAAAATGATTCAACATAAATAATCATATTTGTATGCGGAATGAAACATTTGGGCGGTATAGATATAACATATTAATTTTAGGCCTTAAATATGTAAATACATAAGAATTGGGAAGCATGAAAGTAAACACCCCAATTTCATTTTAAAGTTAATATAAAAATCATGTATACCATTGCTGATCACTACTCAATAACTGCAAAAGTCATCTCATCATTGAATTTAATAAAATATTTTTTTAAAGAAGATGTAAAATTATTTTGATATAAATTTATTTTGTCGACGGGCCCGCAATGAATACTTTTCAACATATAGAATAAATAAACACCAAATACTATTTTACCCTAATTATTTGTGATTTACATATGTGACAAACCTGTAGGTCAAATTTGTCAATTTTATGAGAAATATATGATATTTCAAGTTCTATAGATGCAGGTAATTATCATATTATATGCAGGAAAAATATCGGCACGAATCTTAAAACGATCAAGCGATTCAAAAGAATGCCCATATGTCAATTAAAATTTCACAATAAGGATCGTCAATCAAATCCAAATGACAGGCTAACTCGGTGCATCTGCCAAACCGACTGGTAAATCCATCGAACATAGACAGTTGGTAGAATCAGTCGGCCCACAGAACCAGCTAAGTCGTAGGCGACCGTCAGCAAGAGATTAAAGTCAGTTATATCCTGCCAACTGTTAGATTCTATTGTCACGACTATTCAAGATAGTCGAATCAATTTCGTTATTTGTGCTTTATTGATTTAAGTAATTAATTTGTTTTACATTTGCAAGAAAATAGCTTTTATAAAGCAAATCTTTGATAACAAAAAAATAATTTAATTACTTATTTAAACAAACACTATTTATTTTTTTTTTATAACAAAAATAGTAAGAATTGTCTACGTGTTAGAAATCATCATTNTTTGCCTTTGCAGCTTTGGTTGTGTCGCAGTTGGTTGTTTTTGTAAGGTGTTGTTAAGGTTTTATTCCTTCCATTTTTTATGACCAGTAGTTGTATTATGGTTTTGTCCCTGTTGTCTTCAGGAAAAATTTGTTTAAAGTGTATGACGATCTCCAGAAATAAACGTCTTAAAACCTCGGCGGTTGTATTATGGTTTTATCGCGGTCCTGTTCATGTTGTATTCGTTTAAAGCGTATGACGATCCCCAGAAATAAACGTCTTAAAACCGCGGCGGTTGTATTATGGTTTTATCGCGGTCGTGTTCAGGTTGTATTCGTTTAAAGCGCATGACGATCCCCAGAAATAAACGTCTTAAAACCGCGGAGGTTGTATTTTGGTAATTTTATGGTGTTGTTCCGGTTTTATTATTCCTCCTTGTCTGCCGGGTGCAGGTTTTATTGGAATATGCCCCCTAAGATTCCAATGAAACCAGTCGGATGGAAGGAATAAACCAGCCTTCAGGAAACCGCGGAGGTTGAATTTTGGTAATTTTATGGTGTTGTTCCGGTTTTTTTATTCCTTCCTTGTCTGCCGGGTGCTGGTTTTATTGGAATATGCCCCCTAAGATTCCAATGAAACCAGTCGGACGGAAGGAATAAACCAGCCTTCAGGAAACCGCGGAGGTTGTATTTTGGTAATTTTATGGTGTTCTTCTGGTTTTATTATTCCTTCCTTGTCTGCCGGGTGCTGATTTTATTGGAATATGCCCCCTAAGATTCCAATGAAACCAGTCGGACGGAAGGAATAAACCAGCCTTCAGGAAACCGCGGAGGTTGTATTTTGGTAATTTTATGGTGTTGTTCCGATTTTATTATTTCTTCCTTGTCTGCCGGGTGCTGGTTTTATTGGAATATGCCGCCTAAGATTCCAATGAAACCAGTCGGACGGAAGAAATAAACCAGCCTTCAGGAAACCGCGGAGGTTGTATTTTGGCAATTTTATGGTGTTGTTCCGGTTTTATTATTCCTTCATTGTCTGTCGGGTGCTGGTTTTATTGGAATATGCCGCCTAAGATTCCAATGAAACCAGTCGGACGGAAGGAATAAACCAGCCTTCAGGAAACCGCGGAGGTTGTATTTTGGTAATTTTATGGTGTTGTTCCGGTTTTATTATTCCTTCCTTGTCTACCGGGTGCTGGTTTTATTGGAATATGCCCCCTAAGATTCCAATGAAACCAGTCGGACGGAAGGAATAAACCAGCCTTCAGGAAACCGCGGAGGTTGTATTTTGGTAATTTTATGGTGTTGTTCCGANATATATATATATATATATATATATATATATATATAAGACACGTTATTTAAGTTCTACTAACCGAAAACGTGTCCACTTAGAAGAGAAAAAGTCAGAAGTCTGAAAAATTATTGCATACATATACCGTATGTAGAGATGCATGTGATATCCGATCCTGACCGTATATCACGGTGATAGATCACAGTGATCTACAGTCAGAATGTATTTCAGTGGGTCCCACATTAAATTTATTTTTCAAAAAAACTTTGATTGCATCATGACCGTAACTCACCGTGATCTATGGTTAGGATCGAACACCGCAAGCATGTATGTATGCAATAATTTTTCCATAACTCTTCAACTCCTATGAGCAAAATTGATGGATTTTTTAAATAATTAATTTATGGGTTGACAAATAAAGAGCGAGTGGTGACAAATAGTGGTGGGCTGCGATGATAATGTTTTTAAACAACATTCAAAATAAATCTATTTTAATTTTCCTAAAATAAGTTAGTTTATTTTTAAAATTTAAAAAAAAACCCAATTAAGCACCAAATAAATTGGCATTTTGAATACGGGCTCATATACATGACAAGTTGCGGAGATTGCATTGGGACGCCGCATGTATAGTTACGCGCGGAGTTCAATGAAATCACGCCACGATGCGGTAATAGAAAAAAATAAAATATGTTCGATAACACAAGAGAATATTCGTTCGGTATTATTCACGTGTTATTGTGTGTTATTCAACTGTTATTGATGTGTTATTGTATTATTATAATACCAGGAATATTCTCAAAACTCAATAACACTTGAATAATATACAATAACATCTTAATAATACGGAATAACACAAGGAGAATATTCTGTTGTGTTACTGGATCGAATTTGTTTTTTCTATCACTTCCACGCGGCGTGATTTCATTGGACTCTGTACGTAACTCTACACGCGGAGTCCTGATGCAATATTTTTTCCAAGTTGTGCGAGCAGATGTAACATATTTAATTAAATAAAAATATTAACGTTTATTTTTCTCCGAATCAAATTGTTTTTTTTTTCTAATATACTAGACTAAAAACAGCTTTTAAATACAAAATATCTCACTTGAATTACCCAATCTTACTATATATATATAAAAAAAACATTTCGTTGCAAATCAAATAAAATTTTTTAGAAGTACAAAATTTGAAGTGAAATCCCATATATGTTCAACTAAAATAACATTGTTTTAGGATAAATAATTTGTTGTAGAAAATTGTATTTATATTTTAATGAAAATAAATTTTTAATATACATATTTGTACATCCAAAATGAGTTTTTTCTTAAGCAGTAGAAAAGCCAAAGTACTTAATGGGCTTTATATGTCTAATGGGTGAAAGCCAATGACTACGCACTTAATGATATGAGTTTGGTCATAACAACAATACTCATTAGTCATACATTTGAAGGTAACGAGCCACAAAGCTCATTGTCGCCCAGAAGAACCAAACAAGTACTTTCAAAGCTCGTCAGCCTTGATGCAAGCTCTTTCGACTAGGTTAGCTAAGCTTAGATCTCCAAACAAATTCCTTCAGTAGAGCTCGCTAACACTTCCCTAGTTCTTGTTCTATGCTCGCCTGTTCTAATTGAGTCATTCTACCAAGCTCATTGTTAGCCACCTGACTAGAGCACTAAACTCGATGAACAAAATTTCAGGCAAAAGGAATAGAACATCAGTTCATCATCAAGCACATATTTGTTTGCTAACCACCTGACATCCATGTCAATATCTTATCAACGACGAGTCTATTTAAGATATGTGTAGTATAGAATATGATATGATATTTTATTTATTCTTTAAACTCCCATACGGGTACATAAGTTCTGTGGTGTACAAATATGAAGCAAAAAGAGAAAGTAGGGGAAAACGTTAATGCTCGCTCTCTCCTCTCTCTCTTTCTCTCTCTCTCAAACTACCTAAAAAATTCTCTTATTCTCTCTAAGAAGTTCCTCTTTTTCTTTCCACTTCTTACACTTGGTGTTTCCAATATTTTAATAGTTCACAAATCATAGAAGATCATTAGTCTCAAAAGGTTTCAACAACCTAAAATGAGAGATGAACCTAAATGTTACTCTTAACTCCTTTAGCCACTTCGTCGATTGACATCTCTGTTGAGTTGATGACTTTAATGGACCCCCCTCCTTTGTCATCTGCAACCCAAACCTTTTTACTTCCTCGCTAAAGATGAAGTTGTGGGAAGCGCCTGCATCCACCATTGTCCTCGTGGCCTTCCCTCCTATTGAAATCTCCACAAAGAGTAACCCCTTCCATTGTCAGAGCTTGCATCCCATTTAGTAGTTGAAGGCATCCCACATGTGCCTCCATGTCATTGTCTCTATCACTTTCTTCTTTCTCCTTATGGCCTGCAAGGAAAGAGTTGAGGGCAATCCCTTGCCCAATGAGATCCATAGTTTTGATAGGATTTGTTGTTAGTCTTCCCCTTGTTCCTTACCTTAGTTGGGGTTGATTTGCGACGTTTCTCCTTCTCTTTTTTTCCCTTGCCATCCCCACCTTTGACATCTCAACTCTTTTTATCTTCAGGCTTTCTAACCTCCTTTAAATAATCAACCAAACTTTCAGCAACCGTGATGGCAATGGCAAAATCTTGCACTCCTCACCTTCTAAGCTCGGTCTTTGCCCAATGTTGGAGCCCATCCATGAAGTTGAAGAGAGCATCCTTGTCTGACATATCTTGGATTTCAAGAACCAAGCTAGTAAACTCCTTAATGTAGTCTCGAATCAAATCCTCTTGCATAAGCCTTCGCAGTCGGACTCGAGCCTCATCCTCGACATTCTCGGGATAGAACTGTTTCTTTAGCTCTCTCTTTAATTCATTAAAAGTGGACATGAAACACAAACCTTTCTCTCCATATCTTGGTTGCAATGAGATCTCTTTGCTCCTGATGTCATCGCCCTTGAGATTACTCCACATTAGTGGCTTCCGGCTCCATCATGTGCTCTTTGATGTTTTTTGTCATTCCTTCGAATTGAGGTTCTGATATCAACTGCCACAGACTAACTTTTCCCAAGTCATTCGTGCTACTTTAGCGCTCTTCTGTAGCACTAAATCAATCTATTCCTCGCAAAGCTTGAATTTGTGAGCACCAAACACTTTTAAAAAGAAGAGTATAGAGAAATGAACACTTCACACTTGAATACTTGAAAGCTTTGATTGAATGTTTGAGTGATTACAAATGAGGGGAGAGACTCCTATTTATAGTCCACTTCAAGCCTAATGAAACATTCTAGTGTACATTATATTATTCTAGTTTCTAGAAAGTTCTATACTTCTCTCTTATATACATACACAACTCTAGAACTTTCTAGATTACTCTTGATTTTTCCTTGGAGCTTTCCCTTCTAGCATTTTCCGGAATATGGTGGAATCTTCTAGAGTCCCTTGAATGATTCTCTATTTTCTGACACTCTAGAACTTTTCATGCCATGAGGGTCTCGCCACTTTCTAGAATTTGGTGGAACGTGACAAACATATATCATAAAAAATTGCCAGGGCTATCCCAAACAGACCCTGATACCATTGGAGATGTCATGGAGCTAAAGCGGACCATGCCGAATAAGAATTACATATTGGGGCGGGCAATGGTGCTTGTTAGCTCGGCCCAGCGAATGATGGCCGCATCCTTCCTCTCCTGCACTGGGTTGAGCAAGCGATTGCAATTGCTCCTCCGCATCCATANATGAGCGATGAACCTAAGTGTTAGTCTTAACTCCTTTAGCCACTCCGTCAATTGACATCTCTGTTGAGTTGACGACTTTAATGGACCCCCCTCTTTTGTCATCTGCAACCCCAACCTCTTTACTTCCTCACTAACGATGAAGTTGTGGGAAGCACCTGTATCCACCATTGCCCTCGTGGCCTTCACTCATACTGAAATCTCCACAAAGAGTAACCCCTTCCATTGTCAGAGCTTGCATCCCATTTAGTAGTTGAAGGTATCCCAAATGTGCCTCCATGTCATTGTCCCTATCACTTTGTTCTTCCTCCTTATGGCTTGCAAGGAAAGAGTTAAGGGCAATCTCTTGCCCAATGAGGTCCGCAGTTTTGATAGGATTTGTTGTTAGTCTTCCCCTTGTTCCTTACCTTAGTTAGGGTTGATTTGCGACGTTTCTCCTTCTCTTTTTTGCACTTGCCATCCCCACCTTTGTCATCTCAACTCTTTTTATCTTTAGGCTTTCTAACCTTCTTTAAATAATCAACCAAACTTTCAGCAACTGTGATGACAATGACAAGATCTTGCACTCCTCATCTCCTAAGCTCGGTCTTTGCCCAATGTTGGAGCCCATCCATGAAGTTGAAGAGAGCATCCTTGTCTGACATATCTTGGATTTCAAGAACCAAGCTAGTAAACTCTCGAATCAAATCCTCTTGCATAAGCCTTCACAGTCGGACTCAAGTCTCATCCTCAACATTCTCGGGATAGAACTGTTTATTTAGCTCTCTCTTTAATTCATTGAAAGTGGACATGAAACACAAACCTTTCTCTACATATCTTGGGTGCAACAGGATCTCTTTGCTCTTGATGTCCTCGCCCTTGAGATGACTCCACATTAGTGGCTTCCGATTTCATCATGTGCTCTTTGATGTTTTTTGTCATTCCTTCGAATTGAGGTTCTGATACCAACTACCACGGACTAACTTTTCCCAAGTCACTCGTGCTGCTTTAGGCTTTCATGCACCAAATCAATCTATTCCTTGCAAAACTTAAACTTGTGAGCACCAAACACTTTTAAGAAGAAGAGTATAGAGAAATGAGCACTTCTCACTTGAATACTTGAAGGCTTTGATTGAATGTTTGAGTGATTACAAATGAGGGGAGAAACTCCTATTTATAGCCCACTTCAAGCCTAATGAAACTTTTTAGTGTACATTATATTATTCTAGTTTCTAGAAAGTTTTATACTTCTCTCTTATATACATATACAACTCTAGAACTTTCTAGATTATTCTTGATTTTTCTTTGGAGCTTTCACTTTTAGCATTTTCCGGAATATGGTGGAATCTTCTAGAGTCCCTTGGATGTTTCTCTATTTTCTAGCACTCTAGAACTTTTCATCCTATAGGGTGTCGCCACTTTCTAGAATTTAGTGGAACATGACAAACATCTATCATAAAAAATTGCCAGGGCTATCCCAAACAGACCCTGATACCATTGGAGATGTCATGGAGCTAAAGCGGACCATGCGGAATAAGAATTACATATTGGGGCGGGCAATGGTGCTTGTTAGCTCGGCCCAGCGAATGATGGCCGCATCCTTCCTCTCCTGCTCTGGGTTGAGCAAGCGATTGCAATTGCTCCTCCGCATCCATCAAAAANATCAAAAAGCTTATTTTTAAGCTGTAAAGCCACGTGGAATCGCATTCCACGTGGCGAATTTTTATTCGGTACGGCATGTAAGGCTTCATGCGGTACACGTACCGAATAAAAATTCCCCAAATAGACCCTGATACCGTTGGAGCATGTCATGGAGCTAAAGAGGACCATGCGGAATAAGAATTACATATTAGGGCGGGCAATGGTGCTCGTTAGCTCGGCCCAGCGAATGATGGCCGCATCCTTCCTCTCCTGCTCTGGGTTGAGCTAGCGATTGCAATTGCTCCTCCGCATCCATCAAAATTTTTTTATATAAACCGTACAGCTCCACGATTTCCACGGGACACTCCACAGCCCCAAAATCCCCAAATCCCCTATTCCCATTTCCAACCGCCATGAAATCTCAGGCGAAACCCGGCGTCTGCAACGCCTTCGTCCCACTACTTCCAGAGATCGAAACACCCGATTCACCTCCCCCCGTCGGCGCATCCTTCTCCAGCGCCGTCTTTAACATCTCCACAAGCATTATCGGCGCTGGCATCATGTCAATCCCAGCAACCCTTCGCGTCCTCGGCATCGGCCCCGCCTTCTTCCTCCTCGCCGTCGTCCCCTTCCTCTGCGACGCATCAGTCGAGTTCCTCATGCGCTACACCGCCGCCGGAGACTCGCCGGTGGATGCCTCCTACTCAGGCGTCATGGCGNAACCCTTCGCGTCCTCGGCATCGGCCCCGCCTTCTTCCTCCTCGCCGTCGTCCCCTTCCTCTGCGACGCATCCGTTGAGTTCCTCATGCGCTACACCGCCGCCGGAGACTCGCCGGCGGATGCCTCCTACTCAGGCGTCATGGCCGAGTCCTTCGGCCGAATGGGCTCGCTAGGGCTTCTGATCTGCGTCGCGCTTACCAATATGGGAGCGCTCATCATGTACCTCATCATCATCGGTAGGCTATCGGTAGAGTTTTGTGATTTGTGGGGAGGTTCNGCTAGGGCTTCTGATCTGCGTCGCGCTTACCAATATGGGAGCGCTCATCATGTACCTCATCATCATCGGTAGCTTATCAATATAGTTTTGTGATTTGTGGGGAGGTTTGATTGTGGTGGATGATTTATGTGGGTGGTTTTGTGCTTTTGTGGCAGGGGACGTGCTGTCAGGGAACAGATCAGAGGGAACGGTGCATTTGGGCGTGTTACAGGAGTGGTTTGGGGAGGAGTGGTGGACGGGGAGAGCGGCGGCCATTGCTGTTACAGTCTTTGTTGTGATGCTTCCTCTGGTGCTTCTCCGGCGAGTAGGTAGGTAACCTTTTTATAACTTCCCTGCTTCGATTTGTGTTGCGAGCTTGTTTTGATTACTATATGCCTTTTTTGGGAGAAATTTACATCTTGCATCAGGTGTCCAATAATAGGNACAGTCTTTGTTGTGATGCTTCCTCTGGTGCTTCTCCGGCGAGTAGGTAGGTAACCTTTTTATAACTTCCCTTCTTCGAACTGTGTTGCGAGCTTGTTTTGCTTACCATATGCCTTTTTTGGGAGAAATTTACATCTTGTATCAGGTGTCCAATAATAGCGCCTTGTGGCAATTGTGTTGCGAGCTTGATCACCTGTCATTGGACACCAAAAGTTGGCCTTATACCCATAAGTCTTTACGTAAAAAAAAAAAAATTAATTTTTTTCAAATATGATACTCNAATCTTTGTTGTGATGCTTCCTCTGGTGCTTCTCCGGCGAGTAGGTAGGTAACCTTTTTATAACTTCCCTGCGTCGAATTGTGTTGCGAGCTTGTTTTGATTACTATATGCCTTTTTTGGGAGAAATTTAAGGTGTCCAATAAGAGTGGCCTTGTGGCAACTGTGTTGCGAGCTTGATCACCTGTCATTGGACACCAAAAGTTGGCATACCCACAAGTTTTTACATAAAAAAAATTTATTTAATTTTTTTCAAATATGATACTTTACTATAATATTACTTATTTTAATATATGCAAATATAAAAACAAGTATTTAGATAAATATATAAGACTTATGTGATGTATTATGCATTACTCTGACCAAAACATTTTTGGGCATTTAGATGTATTTACACGCGCAACACCGAAAGTTATCTTTTTTACATTTAGGCCTAAAATTTATCTTTTTCATACATAAGGAGACATTTATGTAAAGTTAGTGTGTGTTAAATATATACATAGGAATTTAGTGGTATGTTTTAAATATTCCAACATTTTAATTGAGAGTACAGCTATAGACCGCATATTCGCCTCGCCTGTACGCTTCAGGATTACAGATATTTGTCGTTTTTAGGCAACTGACGTGTATCATTATAGCCGACGGCCAGGCTGCAATATTAATTTGATGGGGGGCCTGCCCATCAGCATCATCAATAATTTGATATCGGTTGGCTGCTGCCGTGTCCTGGCTAAACGTGTGAGAGCGATACATATCTACCGTTTATCTTTTTACAAATTTAATGCTCGAGATATTGTTTTTTATTTATCGAAATCATATAATAACTCGCACGATCAAATCATTAGAATTTTTAAAAACCAGAAATTTGATATTTAAGTTTTACTTTAAATTTCGATTGTTTGGTGAAAATTTAGAAATTGGAGGTAAAATAATTGTAGTTTTGTAAATTCTGCAATTTGTAGTGTTATATATATAATGGTTTTTTGGTAAAACTGCAATAACTGTATGCATTCTTATAAGTTCAGACTAACAATTGTGGTGAATGAGATAATGCTCATTTAGCAGGATTTGCTGATGAAAAAGCATTTTGCAACCAGTTAGGTTTGCAAAATAATTTGACTCGCACTACAAAGAGCCGCCATATTTTGAGATTATATTGATGAAATATCATTTCTCCATTTAAATCCAATTAATATGTTATATTTCATTCACAATTACAAGTTTTAGGTATGAGATGGAGTACTTTGTTCCGTTATTTGTATTTTCCAGTCGCAAGTTAATTACATGGCCACATGGTCTTTGATTTCTTTCTTTAATACAAGCTACCAAACATAGGTCTTTCAGTTTAGGTACATCTTGTTAGGTCTCTGGTAAATGAAATAGAGCATAAGGATGGAAGAAGGCGAGAAACAAAGGGAAGAGCGCACAGTGACTTGCCATCTCGAGGCTAATGGGGCCTTCTCGGGCCTCTTGTGGACCTTTTTATTTTGTCAAAAAGTTTTCTTCTTTGTACATGGAATATTCTCTCTATGTATAGGGGATTGAGAATGATCTAGTGACATTACATTTGTGACCCCTCTTTAATGATGGCGTTATATGATATTCTTAATATTTTACTTGTGCAATGTATTTAGTTCGCTTTATACGGCTTGGGTCGCCTGAATGTATTCATTCAGCTTTGTAGGTCTTGGTTCGTTTAAATGTATTCAATCAGCTTTGTGAGCCTTGGTTTTTCTAAATGTATCCAGTCGACTTTGCAAGCTTTGGTTCGTCTGAATGTATTCAGTCGGGTTTGTGAGCCTTGATTCTTCTGAATGTATCCGGTCGGCTTTGTGAGCATTTCTGTCTTCTGTTCGTGGACATTCCTTTATTGTTCTCATCTCCTCTGGACCGTTAGATCTCTTCACGATCAGCATGACCATATTTATGCATATCTCATTTTTCGATTCTCTTACTTTTTTAAAATGAAGTTGCGATAAGAATAAGAGCATTTTAATGCAAAAAATTTTATCATATTTATGACTTAATAATTAAATTCCCTCGAATTTTGCTTTCTTTGTGCTCTGTTTCAATGGCTCCGAAGTACTCTCCCAGGGCCTTTGAGACGATAGGACCGGTTCGACCGACTCCATTCAGTCGGTGTTTTGTCGGTTTGTTGCGCTTGATTGGCCTTGGTTTCTTTGTTTTTATCATTTGTATAGAAATGTGTAGAAACTTCTTTGTAACTTTATAAGTATGAAATAAAGTGAAGCGGTCAGTCAGTTTTCTCTTTTATTTTTGACATTTTACCTCTACTTGATTTTTTATTTTTCTCGTAATATATGCTCAAATTATGATGATTGATGAGTCGGCTTTTTCAAGGATTCCTTTGGTCAATTTTATTGAGTTTTTGCCTGGCTCAGGTCTCACACTTCTTATGTCTTCGCCTTGGATGGGCCGCTAGGCATACTAAGTGAATCTCATCCCAGCCTTTGCTGGGCAACTGTCGAGATTTACTGTCGGGGGGATTCATACACCATCCGCTGTGAATCTTATCTCTCATGGGTAGTGAATCATTACCAGGGTTTGACCCGTTCCGAGTTAAGAGATATAAGTTCTTATGAAGAGTGAGTATTAAGGGTTGGTTCTTATGAATTTTGCTGATAATTAGTCGTTGTCGAAAATTTAAGAAAATTGAACCGATTGGACGTTGAGTATTGTTATCAATCATTTTTTTTTTGCTTGAATGAAGTATTGCTAACGAGTAGGCTCGAATTCCTCGAGTGTCAATTGAATCCAAAACAAACTATTATATTAACTCCCAAAGTTCCCCGAGTGTCAGTCAGAGTAATTATCGAGTCGACCACTAGTGAAGATATCGGTCCCGACTCCCTCGGTGGCATGTTCTGTAAGTCTTTGAGGCGAGCTCGAGTTGAGTGGTTAAAATAGTGCCTTGATTCTTGCTTTTTCATTGTCGGTTCTTTTAGGTGGATTCCAATTGGCTTGTTAAGTTCTAAATGATGTGGAGGAGTTGTATTCTTCTGTCAAATGCGACTGTTGGCTAGCTCCAATAGCTAGGCTAGGGTTTTCGGTCACTGCAGGCCTAGCGAGTATCAGAACAGTTCTTTTTTCACCCCTTGCGGGCTCCAGGTTTTGCACTTCCAACTTCTCCTTCTGAAAACGTGCGATGAACGAGTGAAGGCACTCGCTTTATTCTTGCTAGATTTGCAGGAGGGTTTGTGAACTTTATTGGGGCTTTTGGGTGCTGGAAAATTGCACCACAAATATTTGTTTGAAGTCAACGAACGATGTGATCACTCATGGTGGAAAGATGTTGAGCCACCTAAGAGTCGACCTCAGCGTGGCGAAGAGAAGATGACACTTTAATGCGTCATTGATACTCAGTAGACGCTGTTGATTCAAATGAGGCTATGTGGTTGGTTGGATCAGATGTGCCTGTATGGGACTCTACTGTCAAGATCTTGAACCTCTCTGGTAGCCGGGCTTCAGAGATTTGTCGCGAGAATACATTCTCTAGATTTTGGGGCGTCTTAGCGCATCCTAGTCGATGTCAGTCGATTGGTGCCTACCCGACACTATTGAAGTATTGTTTTTTGGTCGATTGGCGTTGGCCCTTCCCTTTGGGGCTACTTCTCTCTTCCCCCGAGCCTATGCATGTCAGATGAGTTCCAGCACTTAATCCTTCAACTCCTGGATCTGTTTGTTCACAAACTCTCTGGTGCACTTTATGTTGACGATGTTTCTATTGTGGGTTTCTTTTTTGTGGGATGCTCCTCTTTTTGGCTGGGGCATGATCCACACTTACCCCACCTTTTAGGATATTGGATCTTGGTTTGTGCGTGAAGTAAGAAAAGGAGGTGAGAAATAAAGGGAGGAGTGCAAAATGACTTGCTATCTCGGCGCCAACGGGGTCTTCTTGGGGTAGACCTTTTCAATTTTATAAAAAATTATTCTGCTCTTTGTACATGAAATGATCTCTCTATTTATTGGAGATTGAGTAAGATCTAGTAATATTACATTTGCGACATTGTTTTAATGAGGGTGTTACAAGATAATCTTGGTATTTTACAAGTGTGATGTATCTAGTCGGCTCTGTAGGCCTTGGTTCTTTTGAATGTATCTAGTTGGCTTTGTAGGTCCTGGTTCGTCTAAATTTATGCAGTCGGCTTTGTAAGCCTTGGTTCGTCTGAATATATCCGGTCGGCTTTATGAGCCTTGGTTTGTCTGAATGTATTTGATCAGCTTTGTGAGTCTCTGGTCCTTTTGTCGGTGGACCTACCTTTAATTTTCTCGTCTTCTTTAGACCGTCAGATATTTTCAGGATCAACGTGACATATTTTTTATATACAATTTTGTAGAATATGCTTCTCTAAAATGTTTCTTCTTAGGCTGAATTATTTGAGACATGTTCATAGAATTGCATCATTTTGTAAATTGTAATTTTCAATTTGTTTGTTTAGCTATTTACATATTCTAATTTTGGTAGGCCTTATTTTCAGCATGAATTTGGTAGGCAAGTTTTGCATCTTTCATCTATGGTATGATGAGTCGATTCATTTAATCAAGGTTGTGAGAAGGCCAAAACACATCATCAATGATATCTAGAAAATTGAAGAACATTTGTAACTTTTGATACGCAAGTTGATATCGTACATTCTATGATGCCTAAAATCTTTTGTGGATCTACTAAGATCTCTTCAACACTCACCATTCCAAGGAAAATAAAAATGCTGTATAGTTAGTAATTCAATGTTAAGAATTTGGCACAAGGTTGACGTTCTTATGGAGTTTGTTGAGTAGTGTGAAGTGTTATTTGTGCGGTTCAGATATCTTCAACTATACTAATCATTGTCAATGATTTAAATATTGAATGGGCGTAGAAGTAGAGAGTAAAATTATGATTCATTCTCTGAAGGTGGTTGGAATGTTCGTAAGTTTGAATGATAGGACCAGTAACTCATGGTGGCCACTATAAGTATGAAATGTTCTCTTCGTTACATCTGACAACCTAATTTAGGATCCTATTGGTAAAAAAAGGATATTGAAGAAGTCTAGGGGTTTCTTTGTAAAATATTGTAATACCCTATTTAAGCCCATTTTTTTGAACCTACACAGTAGATTTTGACCAATTCTTTCTTGATGATATCAGAGCCCTAACTCTAGGCAATAGTCGTTGGTACTTCCGCATCGTTGGAATCAGCGTGCAGAGACATGGAACTCTGAAACCCGTCCCTTTCTCAACTTTCGAGCTCCCCTCTATTCTCTTCAGCTTCAACATTCTCGTTGGGTCGTCCGAGGCGGAAGCCACAAAGAAGATGCTGAGCTAGTGCGAGGAGGTGCCAGTGGCAAGGGAGACAAAGTTGTGTGCAACCTTGCTGAAGTTGATGGTGGACTTCACCACAACAAGTATCGAAACATGGGAAGTCTTGGCGGTTGCGACGGGAGGACAAATTTTGCCACCTAGGGAGGGACAAATTTTGCCACCTCGAGAGGGTGAATCTACAACTTTCCGATTAGGAAACAGTCGGCTAACTGTGAAGGCAAGTATGCTCTTGATATAGGAGCATTTGCAGCGAATCGGTGAACCCTCGCGATACAATCGCGCTCGGGCGTGCGATTTGATGATGCCTTCGGTTGCTGGATCGTAGCGGGGGTGAAGCGCCTCCTGAAATCAGAGCAGTGGAGGAGAGAGCTTTTGTTCAATTCGCGTGAGAGGACGACGAAGTTTGGGGAATTGTTAAATTGAAGATGTCACGGGACGTAGATAATGCGAGGGAGGCAAATGTTTTGAGTTTCTAGGGAAGATATATCTTGAAATTATGAAGGTTTTGGTTGAACTCATATTGGTAGCTAACATCTCGACAAGAACTACTACCTCAGCACGTATTCCGACGTAGGTGAAACTAGATCTCCCTCTTATAGATTTAAAACTTGATTGATCAGCCACATAGCTTAGTTGGTCACGTCAGATCAAGGCCGCTCTAGTAGGGAAGAGACTACAAGGATTTTTGATTGGGTCGAGCCAAAGAGTGATAGTGCTGAGAAGGACGAGTAGAGGACCACGCATGCCTTGCTTTACACCTGCTCAACTTGATGGTTCCATCGATTGCCTCATTAGTAGAGCACATTTGAAAATTTAGAGCATTTGGGCAAAGCTGAAGAGAATTTATGCTGGGACGGAGGACCACATGAGGGTGTTCCAGATTCAACGTAAGATAGAAGTAATGGTACATGGTGAAAAATTGATTCAGGAATACGCCATAAATTTAGAGCTGCTTTGGGTAGATCTTGATCACTTTTCACCAATGTCGATTTGTGACAATTAAAAGTGTAGGAAAGGGGAGATCTTTACACAAAACTGACCTTTGATCAGAGGAGATTAGTCTTAGCCCGTCATTGCTTCAATGATATAGGAGGAGAGTAACATGAAGCTATACTTTGAGCTGAGTGGACTTCCGAGCGAAGAATCAACATTGGCTGCCTGAAGCTCAAGCATGATAGGTGTTCAGTAGGAGACTTGCAGGTGCTAATGCTATGATGAAGTCGGGCATCTGAGCAAGACCTATCCTAACCCGCTTAAAGAAAGAGAGACAGGTGAATGTTGATAGGGTGGGATCGTGTATATGGTTGTTAGGGTCAAAAAGGTGGAAAAGGAGGCTATCGGGTAAATCTGATGGTAGCAGAGGAGGGAGAGACATGTATGGTTTCTACCAATGAGGAGCATGAGTTATTGAAGAGGCAGAAAGCTATAATAGATCAGGCTAAAGAGGCTTCTAACCAATTCTCATCAAAGACAAACATTGTCACTTATGCTCACTCTGACAAAGGTACTTGCGAAACACATGCTCTTGCCTTTATTTCCACCACAAGATCATTAAAATGAATAGTTGATTCTAGTGTATCTCGATATATGATAGGTACTACTAAGTAGTTTTTTTTTCTATACTCCCCTAACAAGGTAGAGGTCGTGTATGTGATTATAATGGTCAAAAATGTTAAAAAGGAGGCTATCGGGTAAATCTGATGGTAGCAGAGGAGGGATGAACATGTATGGTTTTTACCGATGAGGATCATGAGTATCTGAAGTTATTGAAGAGGTGGAAAGCTATAGAAGATGGGGCTAATGATGCTTCCAACCAATTGTCATCAAAGTGTAACATTGTCCTTTATGCTCTGACAAAGATGTTTGCGATACACTTGCTCTTGCCTCTATTTTCACCACAAGATCATCATAATGAATAGTAGATTCTAGTGCATCTCGATATGTGATGGTACTGCTAAGGGGTTTTCTTTCTATACTCCCCTAAGAGTACTAGAGAACATCCAGACTGCTGATGGTACAACATAGTCTTTAGTTGATAAGAGTTCAATGGGAGGTACAAATTATATAACTTTGCTAAATGTTTTGTAGAATAATTTTTTTTTTCGGTGAACCATTTTTTCATTTGTGTCATTATTCTTCAACTAAAATGTGTTATTTCTTATGATATTTCTAAAGTGTTCTTCCAAGTGAAAGGGACAAACTAGACACTTGACATGAAAGTTTCACAAGCTTACTAAGAGTAATGGTGTTTTTGACTTAATTTATTCTAATATTTGGGGACTTTGTTCTACAAGTTCAATGAATGATTATCGATATTTTGTGAGCTTTATTGATTATTTTTCTTATGCTATATTTGGTTATATTTGATGAAAAATAAGGGTGATATGTTTGCTTGCTTTAAAAACCTTCACAACACAATCCAATGAATGTATTGAGATTTGATAATTGAACAGAGTATACAAACAAAAATATTTGAGGAATACTTGTTAGTCCAAGAGATAACAACATCAAACAACATGTCCATACACACCGACACAAAATTAATTATCAAGGAGGAAAAATTGACACCTTCTAAAGGTTACCTGAAGCATTATGATCGCAATGAATGTTCTAAAGTATTTATGAGGGGTAAACAATTTTGATAGATGCTCAATTGATTAACAGGATATCATCGAGGGTGTTGGATTGGAAGTCTCCTTATCAGATAATGAAATATGATGATAGTGAGATCCTCCCATTGAAGATGTTTGAATGGGTATATTTTGTGAATGATAACTTGCTATTAGTAGGGAAGTTGGATCCTGGAGCAGTGAAATATGTGGTCGTAGGCTATTCTATTACCCAGAAGAGGTATGTCTATTGAAACTCGATTGAGAAGAGATTGTTTGTGAGCATGAATATGTAATTTAAGAAATTTGAATCATAATACACCCAAAAGGTGATCTCACCCTTTGACGACTCGCCAGACACCGGAGATATGAAACAAGAGGGGGTGAGTAGCAATGGAGAGAGAGTGGTACACGTGAAAGCAATGCCTTGTTTTGTGATGTGGGATGAATCAGTTGAGCAATAAAAAAATGAGGAGAATGAACCCAGAGGTGGTGAGATTCAGGCTGAAGGTGAGCTAAGGGTGTATACAAAAAAAAAAGAAGCAAAATAAGGGAATGATGTCTGTACCACTTGTGTCAATTAGTTCCTTATCCTGGTCTTTCCTGACTCTTGAGACATCTACACAANTATAATACATAAATAACAAAATAATAATACCATATTAATATCATAATAATACTATTAATAACATCAGCCCACGACTTATATTATACCGAACAACCGGAGATGGAAAACAACTACAAAACCCAACCGGCGTATCACCGTGATAATACCTAAGTAACACCAAATCCACATGAAAGAAACGTTACGTTGTGGT
>JXCR01119577.1:4384-27711 GCA_002079205.1 Phalaenopsis hybrid cultivar | reverse complement strand
TTTGGGAGATCTTGAATTATTATATAGTGATCCATTTCTTATAACTTTTAAGGATGAAATTAATAAGCAAATTAAGAAAAAAAATTGGAAAAATATTGGATCTAGTAAGAAAAACGAGGAATTATAATCTGAATCAATTTGAAAAGGAAAAGCTAAAATAAAAATTATAATTTGAGGATTTAATAGGAATTCCAAAATCTAAAAAAGATTAGGAAATTGATCAAGGATTACCTAAATGGAATTTTGATATTAGTGGAATCTTTTGTCACTTCGAAAATATTAAACCAAGCGCTTCGTGGGAGGCACCCCATGTTTACCTTTGCTGGTGTACTTATAAATGAAAGTATGTTTTTGTTTATGTGTCAAACCATGTTATGTAGGTGACTTTATTTTTGTTGATTGTCTGGATTGGTATATGTGTGGTGTAATGAACTATGCTTGAATCTTACTTTTATCCAAAAAATGTTAGTATTGTTTGTGTTAGATGGACTTATCTTTATATTAAAGCCTTATTTATTATATAGTGATTCCTTCTATTGCAAACTTGAAGCATATATGTCTACTTTTATACTTAGTACCTGTATGAAAGTTTATGCTTCCTTTTTAGTTCAATTCAATTTTTATCATGTATTTATAAATTTCAAAATTTTCCTCCTGTCATATTTAATTGTACTTATTGGAAAATATTTAAAAATTCAAGTTTGTGGGAAGAAAAAATTTTAAAACTTAACAGTATTTGTCCTCAATAGACCATATTATAGTTGATATCACTTTTAAAATCACTTGTGGTGCCTTTAGGTTTCTATAAATTTGATTTTTTGAATATTATAAAAATAACTTAGTGGAAATCCTATGTGAAGAAACTGTTGTAGAGTTTAGATATTTTGTAGGGAAACATTAGGAAAATGATTTCGCTATTTATGATAGAAAAGAGTTGAATATTTGAAAAGCTGAGATTATTAAATTTATACTTTCTTTTTCAAACTAATACATACACTTTTAAGAAGTTAGGGAAAGTTTTGATTTTTGGACTTTGGAAAGAGGATAGTGAAATTTAAAATTATTAAAGGCTTATTCAGATATAGTAATTCTCACATTAAAAAAATGAGAAAAGAGAGTAAGGATTGAAAGATCTTGAAAGAAAACAAAAAAGAAAAGAAACGGAAAAGTAACAAGACAATATATGAGGAGAAGCCTGAGAAGAAGCCTAATCAAAAATTAGTTTTACTTGAATCTTTTTAAATGAAAAGACTTAGAAATAATCCTAAGATTATTCTTATTTCAAAAAAAAAATATTGGTTAAATTGGTATAGATAAGGTGCTTAAATTATGTTTTTAAAATTTCCATCAATCTTTAGTTTGACAAGCTTCAATAACTTTTGAAGTAAATAGAAAATCAGGATTCCTAAGTTGAATATGAGATATTCTTACACCCTAGTTCAAGTTTGATTTACTAGAATTTATGTTAAGTTATACTGTAATATTTTTTAGATGAAATTATAAAAAATTCTACTCAAACCAACAACGTCAAATCAACAAATTTGGTTTTTAAAGTTAATAGGGTTACTTGAGGACAAGGAACATTTAAGTTTGGGAAAATTTGACATGCGTAAGGGTTACCTTATTTATTCTATACCTTTCATGCTTATTTTTAATGTTTTATTATGATATTTCACTTTAAATGATGTTACTTTTGCATTTTTTTGAGTTCAGGTACAAGAAATGGAGTTTTAGAAAAAATGAAGCAAAAATGGTGCAATTTGGAGTCAAAACGAGCAAGGAAGAAAATTCTGACCCGACACATTTTGATTCCTTTCTATGCTTATTCTCCTTTACATTTATCACATGTTTTTGAATGAAATTACACTTTAAGGAAAGGTTATTTTCATATTTATCTTGAAGGTATAACAGATGAAGCGGATCAGAATTGAAATGGGGTGAAACAGAACAAAACAGTGGAGTCATGCGACTTTTTTATATGCTTAATTTTATATATTCTATATAGTCACAAGGATATAAACACAAGTATATGTATCGCTCAAGTAATATAGGACTTTCTGATTAAANTATATATATATATATATATATATATATATATATATACATACATACATACATATTAAATATCTTTCCAAAGGGGGCGACGAGATTTCGATTTCGGCGACCGACGGCTTCCAACGGGCTACTCAATTTTTTAGTGCCGACAAATATATAGCTTTATGAATGAGATAATTGAGCCAATAATATATCCTGTATTAGTATCCCAAGGGAATGAATTAGAAGGTAACTTGAAATAAAAGAGTACCTAGAGGAATTTGATCGTGAATCTGAATTACTTAGAGAGAATTTGATCCAAAANAATGAGATAATTGAGCCAATAATATATCCTGTATTAGTATCCCAAGGGAATGAATTAGAAGGTAACTTGAAACAAAAGAGTACCTAGAGGAATTTGATCGTGAATCTGAATTACTTAGAGAGAATTTGATCCAAATTTTGGGAGATCTTGAATTATTATATAGTGATCCATTTCTTATAACTTTTAAGGATGAAATTAATAAGCCAATTAAGAAAAAAATTGGAAAAATATTGGATTTAGTAAGAAAAATGAGGAATTATAATCTGAATCAATTTGAAAAGGAAAAGCTAAAATAAAAATTATAATTTGAGGATTTAGTAGGAATTCCAAAATCTAAAAAAGATTAGGCAATTGATCAAGGATTACCTAAATGGAATTTTGATATTAGTGGAATCTTTTGTCACTTTGGAAATATTAAACCAAGCGCTTCGTGGGAGGCACCCCATGTTTACCTTTGTTGGTGTACTTATTAATGAAAGTATGTTTTTGTTTATGTGTCAAACCCTGTTATGTAGGTGTCTTTATGTTTGTTGATTGTCTGGATTGGTATATGTGTGGTGTAATGAACTATGCTTGAATCTTATTTTTATCCAAAAAATGTTAGTGTTGTTTGTGTTAGATGGACTTATCTTTATATTAAAGCCTTATTTATTATATAGTAATTCCTTCTATTGCAAACTTGAAGCATATATGTCTACTTTTATACTTAGTACCTGTATGAAAGTTTATGCTTCCTTTTTAGTTCAATTCAATTTTTATCATGTATTTATCAATTTTGAAATTTTCATCCTCTCATATTTAATTATACTTATTGGAAAATATTTAAAAATTCAAGTTTGGGGGAAGAAAAAATTTTAAAACTTAACAGTATTTGTCCTCAATAGACCATATTATAGTTGATATAACTTTTAAAATCACTTGTGGTGCCTTTAGGTTTCTATAAATTTGATTTTATGAATATTATAAAAATAACTTAGTGGAAATCCTATGTGAAGAAACTGTTGTAGAGTTAAGATATTTTGTAGGGAAACATTAGGAAAATGATTTTGCTATTTATGATAGAAAAGAGTTGAATATTTGAAAAGCTGAGATTCTTAAATTTATACTTTCTTTTTCAAACTAATACATACACTTTTAAGAAGTTAGGGAAATTTTTGATTTTTGGACTTTGGAAAGAGGATAGTGAAATTTAAAATTATTAAAGGCTTATTCAGATATAGTATATTCTCACATTAAAAAAATGAGAAAAGAGAGTAAGGATTGAAATATCTTGAAAGAAAACAAAAAAGAAAAGAAAAGGAAAAGTAACAAGACAATATGTGAGGAGAAGCTTGAGAAGAAGCCTAATCAAAAATTAGTTTTACTTGAACCTTTTTAAATGAAAAGACTTAGAAACAATCCTAAGATTATTCTTATTTCAAAAAAAAATTATTGGTTAAATTGGTATAGATAAGGTGCTTAAATTATGTTCTTAAAATTTCCATGAATCTTTAGTTTGACAAGCTTCAATAACTTTTGAAGTAAATAGAAAATCATGATTCCTAAGTTGAATATGAGATATTCTTACACCCTAGTTCAAGTTTGATTTACTAGAGTTTATCTTAAGTTATACTGTAATATTTTTTAGATGAAATTATAGGAAATTCTACTCAAACCCACAACATAAAATCATCAAATTTGGTTTTTAAAGTTAATAGGGTTACTTGAGGACAAGGAACATTTAAGTTTGGGAAAATTTGACATGCCTAAGGGTTACCTTATTTATTATATACCTTTCATACTTATTTTTAATGTTTTATTATGATCTTGCACTTTAAATGATGTTACTTTTGCATTTTTTTGGGTTCAGGTACAAGAAATGAAGTTTTAGAAAAAAATGAAGCAAAAATGGTGCAATTTGGAGTCAAAACGAGCAAGGAAGAAAATTCTGACCTGACACATTTTGATTCCTTTCTATGCTTATTCTCCTTTACATTTATCACATGTTTTTGAATGAAATTACACTTTAAGGAAAGGTTATTTTCATATTTATCTTGAAGGTATAACAGATGAAGCGGATCAGAATTGAAATGGGGTGAAACAGAACAAAACAGTGGAGTGATGCAACTTTTTTATATGCTTAATTTTATATATTCTATATAGTCACAAGGATATAAACGCAAGTATATGTATTGCTCAAATAATATAGGACTTTCTGATTAATCCTCGAATATCGATCCCACGAGAAAGTGAGGAAAGATGTCCTTAGTCAAATTCCAGTCTACTTCTGTTAGGCCTTAGATTGGAATGTCGATTAAAATAGTGTTTTATCTAGCAACTACTCCTAAATGTGAATTTTAAATATAAGGATAGTAACTATTCTCAAATATAAATATTAATTCTAAAGATAACCCTTTATTGATGAATTGGTTTGGAGAATTTTAAGATTTTCAAAACTACTATTCTTATGTAGTGAGTTGGATAATTTAAAGGAATGAGATACATTAAATATTATATGTTCCAAATAAGAGCAATTTTAATTATCTACCCTGATTCAGTGTTATGAAGAATCATTGGCTAATCTCAAGTTTAGTCCCTAAATCCGTAGCTAGGCTAGGAGTATGCTGGCTCCCACTCCAGAGCTCCCACTTCCCTTCCCTTGAAGGCTAACAATCGCTTTAGTTCTTTAAACACTAAGACCAAATTGGGGATTTTGGTCTGTCACCCTAAAATCTTCAATTCTACGCCCATCAAAGTATTTTTCCCTATTTATTTGCATCCAACCCCCATGAACTTCACCATCCACAGAATTTGAATGTGGTTCCACTTTGTTGATAATTACACTGCCCTCGCAGGTTTTAATGTAATTACAACAAATTTTAACACTAGAACAGGCCTTTATTGTAATGTAAATGAAGTGCAAGTAAAAACTTTCACATTTATAATTAAAATTTCTTCAAGAATGCATCCCAAAATCCAAAACATGAATCTTACTCATTGTAAAAGAAAAGTAAAAGGAAAATAATGACATAATTCTCTCATGCCACTATTTCTTAAGAAGAAGAAAGAGTAAGAGAAACACATCACAAAGCACGAAGAAAATACAACAAAAAACTTCATTACATCAAAGCAAATCCAAAAGATAGGTGTTTACAAAATCATAAGATAATGAAGAACACAATACTTACTTTTTCTCTTTGAAAAAAACATGAAAATCTCTCCCACAAAGTCTCCCACCGATCCATGCAATGCTAGAACATTCCCATACAAATTCTCTCAAAATTCCCTCACCAATCTCTCCAAAGAAGGTAAAAATCTACATTTTTACTTCTATTCTAAGATCACTATATATTCTCCACATTTTCTCACTCACACACACACACACGTATGCATATGAGAGGTGTCAAGCCCTCTTTTTTAAAGAGACACAAATTCCCTCCTTTTTTCCAAGAGACAAATCTATTCATCCAAAAGACATGTCTCTCCATTCAAGAGCCTTATTCAAGTGTCTAGATTCATTGAATTGCTTCATAGGGTGTTTGAATCACTTGGGAGCCTTCTAGAACATCAAAAACCGCCAAAAATCAACCTATGACCATCCCAGATGTTGTCGGCACCATTTTGGACGCTGTCGGCACCGTTTCTCGTTATTTTATGCTCTTTAGTACTGTCAACGCGGAATCTGGCGCTACCGGCACCCACCCTGCACAGTTCCACCATTTTGCTTTGTTTGGCTCTGTTTTATCTCCTTTTTGCCCCGTTTCAATTGTTTTGTGTTTCTAACAAATAGATCTACAGGATAAGCATGAAAACAACCTTTCTTTAAAGTGTAATTTCATTCAAAAAATATGTGAGAAGTGTAAAAGAGATTAAGCATAGAAAGACATACTGAAATGTGTCAGGATATAATTTTCTTTCTTGCTCGTTTTTACATCTTTTTCTCCAAAATTCCATTTTCTGTACTTGAAATAAAAAATATACAAAATATCTTCCTTTAAAGTGCATTATCATTGAAAATCACCAAATATATGCATTAAAAGCATATGAAAAATTGCACATTTTATAGGTGTATCATGGAGCGGGTCACACTTTGGTGCCAGAAGAAAGAGAAGACGACACCTAGGTGCCCTAAACGGTTAAAGAGCAGACTTTTGATGATTTTGGGCCATTCTAGGATTTTTTGGAAGATTTTAAAAAACTTGCATGCCCCATGGAGCGGCTCAATGAATCTAGACATTTAGAAAAACTTTTGGATGAAATGGTGTGTCTCTTGAAGTGAATAAATGTGACTCTTGCGAAAAGAGGAGTTTTGTGTCTCTTTAAAAAAAGGGGCTCGACGCCTCGCATGAGGAGTTTAAGAGGGGTTTTTCAGAGAGATTTGGAGAGGAGTTTAGTGTGCCTCTTCAAGGTGGCATGTATGTGTGTGTGTAAAAGAAGAAGCCTCTTGTGAATTCTTGGTGGCTTTTGAAACGTTGAAAGAAGTGTAAGGCTTTTTATCTGCTTTGCGAAGAGGGTGTGAATCTTCTGTAAAAATAAATCTTGTATTCTTTTTATATTTGCTATGAATTATTGCAATAAAGTTGTGTGTCTTTAAATGTCTTTGTAATGAAAAATCCATGTGTTTTCTCCATGCTTAGTGAGTAGATTTTCCTTACACTTTCTCCTTGTGATGAGAATTAGCTATGTGTAGGATTGAAAAGGTTTGATGTTTTCTTTTATTTTAAAATTTGTGATGGTATTCACTTTAACTTCATTCACGTTGCAATTTAGGCCTGTTGTAGCATTAAAATTTGTTTTAATTACATTAAGATCCGAAAGGGCGGTGTAATTTTCAACAAAGTAGAACCACATTTGAATTAATGGATAAGAATGTAGCTCAGGGAATTGAGTATAAATAAATAGAGAAATAAAATTTGATGGGTGCAGAATTGATGATTTTATGGTGGCAGACTAAATCCTCACTTTGGACCAAGTGTTTGGAAATTAAAGCAAGACATTAGCCTCAGGCGAGGGAAACATGGGAACTCTAAGGTGAGAGCTTAGTATCTTCCAAGTCTAACCGTGGATTTAGGGACTAAACTTTGAATCAGCCAATGTTTTTTGTCGCTCATAAAAAGAATAAAGAATAAGTTTGTTCCTATTTGTCACAACACCATATTTGATTTTTAAACATTCTATTCCTACACTAATTATGATCTCATCGCAAGCAGAAATATATTTTATTTATTTAATATCTTTCCAAAATTTAATAAGTCTCCTTATAGTTGATTTTTATTTAATTTTGGTAATTATAATTTTAGCATAAATTAGTAAATTTAGGAAAACCAAAGTTTTCAAAAATTCCAAACTAAGACCTAATAGTAATATACTAGAATTAGCCTAAGGGAATTCTTACCTCGCTTCTCTGTGGGATCAATATTGGGTTCTTTAAAGAAAACCCTATATTACTTGAAACCATACGCATTCTTGCATAGTACCCCTAATGTGTAAACCATTTTCTAAATTTAAATAACGCTAAATATAAATTGGGTCAAGTTTTTTGTCATCTTTTGAAAGCTAAATTACTGCGCAATTGCAGGTCAAGTCAGTAGCATCTATGACCGACCCCGNTTTATTTAATTTTGGTAATTATAATTTTAGCATAAATTAGTAAATTTAGGAAAACCAAAGTTTTCAAAAATTTCAAACTAAGACCTAATAATAATATACTAGAATTAGCCTAAGGGAATTCTTACCTCGCTTCTCTGTGGGATCGATATTGGGTTCTTTAAAGAAAACTAGTGTGTAAACCATTTTCTAAATTTAAATAACGCTAAATATAAATTGGGTCAAGTTTTTGNTATATAATATATATATATATATATATATATATATATATATATATATATATATATATATATTTGAAGAACAAAACTATATTAATAAGAAGAATAAGGTTTACATCTGCATAAGAAGAAGCACCCTTTTTAGCTAATCAATTTGCATATCTATTCACTTCTCTAGTAAATTAATGACGCCATCAAACGAAGCTCTCGTTTGATGAGGTTAATAAACAATGAATGACTATTCCATCAACACATCTCCTACTAAATTTACCTTATATCAGATGTAAACCTTATTCTTCTTATTAATATAGTTTTGTTCTTCAAACACACACACACACACACACACACACATATATATATATATATGCTTGGAACGGTGTATTTCACGTTTTAGAAATTAAAATAGCTATATTTGTCATGGGATAAAAGATATTTTAGTGGTATTAATGTAAATACATGGGAATTGAATGATACAATAAGGAATATCATTTTGTGACCTTAATGAATCATCTGAATCAATTAATCAAGAAAATTTCTTATAACTGTTCATTTCCTTGCGAATCATAATGAAGAAGTGAAAAAAGTTCGCCTCCCTATAAAAATAAGAGGCGATTCAGCCCTAGCAGCTCAATTCCTATGTAATTACATATCAAATGCATAATCTTCAATTTTACGTATATATCATCTTATTTATGCATGGAAAAATGCACTTCTTNAGAAGAAAGAGTAAGAGAAACACATCACAAAGCACGAAGAAAACACAACAAAAAACTTCATTACATCAAAGCGAATCCAAAAGATAGGTGTTTACAAAATCATAAGATAATGAAGAACAAAATACTTAGTTTTTTCTCTTTGAAAAAAAGATGAAAATCTCTCCCACAAAGTCTCCCACCAATCCATGCAATGCTAGAACATTCCTATACAAATTCTCTCAAACTCCCCTCACCAATCTCTCCCAAAAAAGTAAAAATCTACATTTCTACTTCTATTCTAAGATCACTATATATTCTCCACATTTTCTCACTCACACACACACACACACACACATGCATATGAGAGGTGTCAAGCCCTCTTTTTTAAAGAGACACAAATTCCCTCCTTTTTTCCAAGAGATAAATCTATTCATCCAAAAGACATGTCTCTCCATTCAAGAGCCTTATCCAAGTGTCTAGATTCATTGAATTGCTTCATGGGGTGTTTGAATCATTGGGAGCCTTCTATAACATCAAAAACCGCCAAAAATCAATCTATGACCATCCCGGGCGCTGTCGGCACCGTTTTAGGTGCTGTCGGCGCCGTTTCTCGTTATTTTATGCTCTTTAGCACTGTCGACGCAGGATCTGGTGCTGCCGGCACCCAACCTGCGCAGTTCCACCATTTTGCTTTGTTTGGCTCCGTTTTATCTCCTTTTTGCCCTGTTTCAATTGCGTTATGTTTCTAACAAATAGATCTACAGGATAAGCATAAAAACAACCTTTCTTTTAAGTGTAATTTCATTCAAAAAATATGTGAGAAGTGTAAAAGAGATTAAGCATAGAAAGACATGTTGAAATGTGTCAGGATATAATTTTCTTTCTTGCTCGTTTTTACTTCTTTTTCTCCAAAATTTGATTTTCTGTACTTGAAATCAAAAATATACAAAATACCTTCCTTCAAAGTGCATTATCATTGAAAATCACCAAATATAGGCATTAAAAGCATATGAAAAATTGCACATTTTATAGGTGTATCATGGAGCGGGTCGCATTTTGGTGCCAGAAGAAAGAGAAGACGACACTTAGGTGCCCTAAACGGTTAAAGAGCAGACTTTTGATGATTTTTGGCCATTCTAGGATTTTCTGGAAGATTTTAAAAAACTTGCATGCCCCATGGAGCGGTTCAATGAATCTAGAAATTTAGAAAAACTTTTGGATGAAATGGTGTGTCTCTTGAAGTGAATAAATGTGACTCTTGGGAAAAGAGGAGTTTTGTGTCTCTTTAAAAAAAGGGGCTCGGCGCCTCGCATGAGGAGTTTAAGAGGGGTTTTTCGAAGAGATTTGGAGAGGAGTTTAGTGTGCCTCTTCAAGGTGGCATGTATGTGTGTGTGTGTGTGTAAAAGAAGAAGTCTCTTGTGGATTCTTGGTGGCTTTTGAAACGTTGAAAGAAGTGTAAGGTTTTTTATTTGCTTTGCGAAGAGGGTGTGAATCTTCTGTAAAAATAAATCTTGTATTCTTTTTATATTTGCTATGAATTATTGCAATAAAGTTGTGTGTCTTTAAATGTCTTTGTAATGAAGAATCCATGTGTTTTCTCCATGCTTAGTGAGTAGATTTTCCTTACACTTTCTCCTTGTGATAAGAATTAGCTATGTGTAGGATTGAAAAGGTTTGATGTTTTCTTTTATTTTAAAATTTGTGATGGTATTCACTTTAACTTCATTCACATTGCAATTTAGGTATGTTGTAGCGTTAAAATTTGTTGTAATTACATTAAGATCCGAAAGGCCGGTGTAATTTTCAACAAAGTGGAACCACATTTGAATTCATGTATGAGAATGTAGCTCAGGGAATTGAGTATAAATAAATAGAGAAATAAAATTTGATGGGTACAGAATTGATGATTTTATGGTGGCAGACTAAAATCTTCACTTTGGACCAAGTGTTTGGAAATTAAAGCGAGACATTAGCCTCAGGCGAGGGAAACATGGGAACTCTAAGGTGAGAGCTTAGTATCTTCCAAGTCTAACCGTGGATTTAGGGACTAAACTTTGAATTAGCCAATGTTTTTTGTCGCTCATAAAAAGAATAAAGAATTCCTATTTTNAATTTTGCCATCAAGAAGCCAATTATCAAGCTAAATATCAATATTTACCTTCACCAATGTCCCAAATAAAAAGATCTTCAGCTTCATCTCTTACTTTCAAGATTTAAGAATTTTTTTATGCTTAAACTTCAACTTTCTTTGATGAATCTGTGCTGCCTTTATGCTCACAATTGTTGGTCACCTAAGCATGCGAGGCCTGACCTCAGAAGGGATAGGAATGACCAAAGATATATGCTCATAAAACCAGAGCTATGTAAAAGATAGATTATAATCTGCTACGATAAGAAAATAAACTTTTAAAAGTTATATAAAAGACACTAACCGTTAGGAGAAAAACAAAAACCATTTATATATCCTAATGGATGATTCTGCCTTATTTTATAAGCGACAACATTCACTTACTCAATGACGAAGTCACATGCCACAACAAACCAATTAAATGAAGAGAAAGACTGTACATTATCATCAAATGCGTAAAGCTCTTTGCGCACACTAAAATTGTAGAAGGAAAAAATAAGTTTGATAACAAAAACTAACGAAATAATTCATCAAAGGGAGCATAACACTCCCAGATTGAAATCTTCACTAGGTCACTCTTTTTTTTGTCTGACATCTTTACCACAAGAGGAAACTTTATTCCAATTTACTATTGAGCCTTTGTTGGACATGCTTATCAGCAAAGCAACCTGATCAACATCAAATCTTTACTCTTTCCCACCCATTTTGAATACCATTCGATCAAAATCTCAACATTTCAATATGTGTAGTGTCTGGGCATTGTCTTGAGGATACGAAGGAAGATAAAAAAAATGATCTAAATTCATTGCTTTCAATTTACTTCAAGTCTCCTAATACATGGTAGGTCAGACCTTAGCAAGAGCATCTTTTACTACTGATGAATGACTTCTACAATTGAAGTTTTTTGGGTTCATAAACTTACATGAATACAACAACAAATTATCATTATAACAACATTAATAAAATACCAACAGAATTACACAAGAATAGTGTGGTGTTATTATTGTGTGATATTGGTGTTATTTTATTATTATTTCAGTGTTGTTTTGGGGTGGTTATTTTGATAGTATCTCAGTGTTATTGTGGTGGTTTGTGTGGTGTTATTTAATTGATACTATGATATTATTGTTGTTTGATTTATGTTTAATTTTAGTGTTATTTTGGAGTTATTTTAGTATTATTTTTTGGTATTATAATGATGTTATTGTGTCATTAGTGTGATATTATTTTGCTGAAACCATGGTGTTATTGAATGCAAGAACAACTACAAATAAAATTACATGGATGACTTTTGCTGGCTCTTAGCACTTCAGTGTTCTTCTTCTTAGACTCTTTGACTTCCTTCTTCTTACACTCTTTCATTGCCATCTTCTCCAATACTTCGGTTTCCATCTTAGGATCTTCCAACTCCATCTTCTTAGCCTCTTCAATTTCCTTTTTCTCTTCCATTGTTAGCTTGCTTTAAAAGAAAAATGAACTACATGAGTTTGCACTGTAAACCCTAACCCCTCACGCAAAGTGTTTACCACACTAAACCTTAAAATCAAAAGATTTACATGACAGTAAAGAGGGACTCAAATTAGATGCAATGCGAACCCTAGCTAACAGAATGCAACAGTGGAAACCCTAGCAGATGGCGAACAATGAAACTATAGAAAGAAGAGAAGCACATATCTTTTTTCCTTTTCAAAGTAGTGCTTCTGATAGTCGAGTCAGCGCGTGCTTTTAATTTTTCAAAGCATTAGGCAGTTTCGGGTTGGGTCGACCGAAAAATAAAGCGTTTTTTGTTATTTTTATGTGAGACCAGTCAGATACACGTGACAAGATTTTATTGGAGTACGGATGCAAAGTTGTGTCACTACACCCTATGAATTTTTTTTTCATACTACTAAATTTATATATATCCATATTTATTTTATTCGCATGTGACATTACTTTGTCAGCAAGTTTAAATAGTCTCTGGAGGAATATAAGAGGAGAAATAAGGCATAAACAGGCTTGAGCAAATAACTTCGGTGAGACTAAACTTTGAATCCTTTAGGGGCGACATGTGAGCCATATTCNTTAGCTAATATGGTGATTCGTGATTTTCCTGGACTTTTCTCAATGTGATTGGTGTCAAAATGGATAGAAAGTTTTCCTTATGCCTATGTCTATGTCAAAAGAAGGTTAGAATCAATGAAGGTAAGGCTTCCTTAATTTCTATGACATTCTGTGGATTTGTTTTGATCCACTTTTTGGGTTGTAGAATCAGAATAAAATATGTCTCTATTGTTATCTGAATTTTGTGGTTAACCATTTTGTTCCTCTGTGCAATGGCTAGGAGTCACAGATCACAAAATATATTAAAATCTGAATTGATTAGATCAAGACTAAATGAAATTCTATGGTTAACACAAAAACGAAAAAACTGTGGAGTTTCAAGAAAATGATAAAAAGAAAGAAATCATCTGAGAAAACCACAAAATCACATTTCATAAATCAAAAAAGCATAAAGAAAAGTGCAGCTACACATGACGAAAAGAATACTGGAAAAGCATCCCAACAAAATTATTGTTATAAGTGAAACTGAAAGGTAAACACTTACAAAATGATTTCTACAATAACCTCTTAAAACATATAAGAACAATACAAAGAAAAGGTAGAAGAAACCTTAGGACCCCAACCCCAAGTGTGGAAAAGGAAACCTAAGGAAAACTCTTTAAATCTTCCAGCAGTCTCAAACTCTCCTCTTCACCCAAGAATGATTCAATTCGTGCCCTAGCTTCCCTTTTAACGATCAACAAGAATCGACATGAAAATGAGATCTAGTGGTTCGTCGGTTTGGTCACACCAGACCCCGGCGTGGTCATGCCAAGATTTGGCATGGTTATGCCCAAATCAGGCGCGGTCATGCAAAACAACATTATTTTTAGTGTTTTGACTCTATTTTATGTATTTAACTCCTATAACCTACAAAATAACATAATGAATCTTCCATAAGCAAAAAAATATAATAAATGAGGTAAAGTAGTATGTAAAATGCATGAAACAAAACAATTGAAATCACAAAATTAAGACATGTCACACGCCAAGCTAAGATCACAAGATTAGCAACATAGAGATTTTATGTAGGAATAATTATTAAACCTTTCCTTGTGGGATTGATACGCGAACTCTTAAACCGCATATTACTTGACACATGTACTTGCGTTGTGCGACATATTTACTTCATGGTAAGTTTTGGCGCGTCAGGTTATCGAGATCGGGTCTTATCCACCAAGAGAGAATGTAAAAAAAAGAATTCAAAAAAAATTGAAATCTAACAAGAAAGACTAAGGCTCCTCATACCAAGGAGTCGATCCAACTCATACGATGTAATCAACACAACACTCTCATTGTGCAGTAGCAGAGCACCAACAACATCTTGCGCGGCTCATTCAACCGATGAGTCTTATGTCGCAGTGAGCCAACAGATTATGACCGGCCTGGTAGCCTGAATGTTCCTCTGCTTAGTATTGAGGAACAAATCAGATGGCCCCACCTGATTCGCTAGCTCAACTACTTTTCTCTTCTTAACAACAACTTTCATCTTACATTCACCTTTCGGGCAATAACGTTCATTTGGCCTCCCAACGGCAACACGAAGTAGATCTTTAACGGGGATATCATCCGAGGGTGATACGCTCTCCATCATAACACTCGAAAGTTAACAGATTCAAACCAGAGGGGTCACAGAGCAAATAAAGAATGAGAAGTCTTACCAAGCCATATTAATAAGAATCAAATGTGCGAAAATCAGAGTTCTATTATTGAATCTTAGATTAATAATAGATGTGATATACCCTTTTTGCATTAAAATATCATATTATTATTGCAACGTCATTTTCAGGAAGAGAATCAGAAAACTAAAATATGTAAATAAAAAATGTGTCTATCATAATCCAGAGGAGATCTAACCGTCCAAATACAAATAGTACGACAAGGGGAATATATTGAGGCCCACTTTTCCAATCGAGTGAAGCAGTCTGAGCCAAAACCAACTAAGCCACGAGGAGGAAAAAAAAGGCAACCAAATGATTCGAGTCTTAAACATCTAGTCAGAAACGAGAAAAAAAACACCTGAGCAAACCACTATGGAAGAGCATGCCTAAGAAAGATTTAGTTCCCTAACATCTTCAACCATCACATAAACATCCACAGGCCCTTCATCAAAAATTAACAATTGATAGATGTGCCAAAGCAATTGGCACACCAATATCAACAAAACTCAATAGACCGAGTTGATTCTATGTAACTGAACATATCTCAGTAAACTAAGCTAATCTTGCCGACCCAAAACCAATTTAGCTTAGTATGCCGCCACATAGAGCAGGCGGTCGATAAATTCATACATGTAAAATATCATAAATACCATAATACGGACTCCATTAAAACAAGGGCAAAAATATAATATCATGTCATACATTTCCCCTATAAATAGTAAAATTTATGAAAAAGAAGTGATAAATTATTCAACACACACATGCAAATGTAACACTCAAATTTTGCTTTTTACATTTATACCACCTAATTCCTTCATATCACATAATAATTACCAGTATTTTAAGTTCTCTAAAATGAAATACACCATTTTGATGCATATATAAGAAAGCATATATGTAAAAATTGTAGTTCAGAAGTTAGATATGCAAATACATAAGAATTGAGCGGTATGTATGTATATATATATATATATAACATCTGAAGTTCCAATTCGTCTTTCTTTAGCTTTGCCCCAACTAATAAAGAAACAGAAAGATTAGCACAAACTGATATTGCTAGTATATTCCTCAACCTTAATATCCTGAGATCACCGAACTTTCAAAAGCGATAGAAAAAACAATCTATATACAATCAAACAGTTCAACAATATAAGTAAACAAAACCAATCTCTTATGTCAACAATCACAAGNAGCATATATGTAAAAATTGTAGTTCAGAAGTTAGATATGCAAATACATAAGAATTGAGCGGTATGTATGTATATATATATATATATAACATCTGAAGTTCCAATTCGTCTTTCTTTAGCTTTGCCCCAACTAATAAAGAAACAGAATGATTAGCACAACTGATATTGCTAGTATATTCCTCAACCTTAATATCCTGAGATCACCGAACCTTCAAAAGCGAATAGAAAAAACAATCTATATACAATCAAACAGTTCAACAATAGAAGTAAACAAAACCAATCTCTTATGTCAACAATCACAACAAATAAAAGCTTCCTACTCGTACAGAGAGGAAGCCATTGGCCGTGGGTACGCCGCCCTCCCGCTGCCACTCTCTTCCAAACTCCTCACACTAGGCTTCTGAGATCCACTCCCAAAGCTCTGAGCGCTGATCTTCTGCTCCTCTTGTGATTTCTTCTCTGTATCATTCGGCTTCTGAAGCTGCTCCAGAACAGCCACCACATCCTCCATGCTCGGCCTCAACCTCCCTTCGGAGGACAGGCACTGTAAGGCGAGCGAGGCAACTTTCTGAGCTCCGTCGAGCGAATACTGCCCTTCGAGCCTTCTGTCCAAGATGCAGAAAAGCTTGCGCCTATTGGTGAGGTAAGGCCTCGCCCAATCGACCAGATTGTGCTCTCCGGTTGGGCGGTTCTTGTCCACGGCACGCTGGCCGGATAACAACTCGAGGAGGACCACGCCGAAACTATACACGTCACTTTTTTCAGTCAAGTGACCTGCCAGAGTGAAACATCCAGTGATGAGAGGCATTTACAAACATACCATCCAACTATCATGTCTTTAAAGTATTCAACAGGTAAAGTGTACTATTTTACATTTATACCATCCAAATATTTCATATCACAATAAAAATATCACTATTTTAACCTTTAGAAGTGAAATACACCTTTCTCATGCATATTTAAGGTGTCCTATACGTAAATCGACCAGATTGTGCTCTCCGGTTTGCCATTTTTTATTCTTGCAATATCAACTACTAACGAAGTATGAAGTGGCTAATGGGGAAACTCTGCAGAAGATAAGAAAGGCAGATAGCCTTGAACTGATATTGCTTCAAGAGGTACGATTAATGTTCAATTGGAGTCGCTAAAGGCTAATTAAACAAAATCTTTTAGTCGCCCCGGCCCGGATGCTGACGAGTCGCAATATTTTTTATAGACACACATCAGTTGGCTTCTTGTTTCAGAGCAGTTTAGTACGTTATATGTTATAAATGATAAAAGGTACACAATAGGAGAAAATCAGAATTTTAGGTATCAACGACTTGGTCTATTTAAAAGACGTTCATTTACCTACCCCGAGAATCCAAGGAGAATGTTATAGAAGAATTTAGAAATTTTGTTCAATAAATTGCACACTTTGACACATTTAAATATGTGATTGGATGGCGAGTACTGGTGAATTATAATCACATAGTGGCTGCAATTTTTTTCCTTCAAGTCACGCAAGCTATATTTTGAACTCGAAGCTTTAAGATTGGAGACAATAAACCACTAAACTAAATGAGCAGCAAAATAGAAGGTTGCTGCAAATTATTAACTTTCAGGTGTAACAAGAATGCGACGACAGACAGCCGAAAAACAAAGAAAAAAAGCCATCAACATATCTACCACCCAATTCCTGTATTCACATGTCTAACTAAATTTTACATTTTACATTTATACCACTCAAATTTTTCATATCACATAAAAAATATCATTAATTTAACTTTTAAAAAGTGATATACTCCTTTCTCATGCATATGTAAGGTGGTGTTAACATATTGTAAATACATGATTGGATGGCGAGTACTGGTGAAGTAGCATCACAGCATGGCTGCAATTTTTTTTCCTTCAACTCATGCGCACTAAATTTTGAACTCAGAAGACTACATAATTAGAGACAAAATACCCAACCACACAACTAAGTGAGCAGCAAAATAGAAGGTTGTTGCAAATTAATAACATTAAGGTGCAACAAGAATGAAAATATAGCACCAAAAAAACAAAGGAAAATAGGCCATTAACATACGTACCATCCTGTATTCAGATATCTAAAATTAAAATTTTACATTTTACATTTATACCACCCAAATCTTTCATATCACATCCAAAATATCATTAATTTAACGCTTGAAAAGTGAAACATTCCTTTTCACTCATATGTAAGGTGGCATGTGTGTAAAAATTGAAGTTTAGGTTTTAGATACATAAAGACATAGGAATTGAGTGGAATGTATGCAAATCTTCCAAAAAAGGAAAAATGAAAAAGGAAAACTGGTACAAAACTTACCAGTAGAAAGATATTCAGGAGCTGCATAACCATATGTTCCCATGACCCTAGTAGAGACATGACTCTTGTCACCAGTAGGTCCATCTTTTGCTAATCCGAAGTCGGAAAGTTTTGCACAGTAGTTCTGTAAATAGATATAGAAGAGCATTTTGTAATTAGAATAAAATAGTTGGTGTACGCACAAACAAATAATGGGAGAATGCATATTATTCCAGTCAGAAATTTACATACTGCATCCAGAAGAACATTAGAAGTTTTAAAATCACGATAAATGACTTTTGTATCAGTCCCGTGCAGAAAAGCCAGTCCTCTAGCTGCCCCAAGTGCAACCTTCGTGCGCAGGTTCCATGAAAATGGTTGAAAATATGAACCTCCTGCACGAAAATTGGTGTATATATTAACTTGGTCATGTGAATCATTTTGGAGCACTGATAAAATCTTAGGGGCATTTGGGATCACTTTTGATTTTATTTTTATTTTTTTCTTATTTTGTTTTGTTAATGGTTTTACATGAAGCAAAATATTTTTGATATATTATAACATGTTTAGCTATTTTTAAGAATATNATAAAATCTTAGGGGCATTTGGGATCACTTTTGATTTTATTTTTATTTTTTTCTTATTTTGTTTTGTTAATGTTTTTACATGAAGCAAAATATTTTTGATATATTATAACATGTTTAGCTATTTTTAAGAATACTAAAAATAATTTTTAGATGTTTTGAATATTTTTAAAATAAGTTAATTTATTTTTAATAAAAAATAAAAACATCCAAAAATACACTAAACAAACAAGTTTTTAAAATAAAAGTAAAAATAAAAGGAATCCGAAAAAAGCCCTTACAATTTCCAAATTTGATACACAGACTAATGCTACAATAAACCTCTCTTCCTCCACATCACAATATCATCAACATCACTGTCAGTTTTATCCGAACTATTAAAAGTCAACCTTATAAATCATCATTTTCCATTCGTTCCCACCAAATGTTGATCAATCAGTTAAAACATATTCTTCACAACTCATTATGAACAATTTATTTTTGGTTATCCATAGGTCATCNACCTTATAAATCATCATTTTCCATTCGTTCCCACCAAATGTTGATCAATCAGTTAAAACATATTCTTCACAAATCGTTATGAACAATTTATTTTTGGTTATCCATAGGTCATANTAAGGGGAAAGGGGAAAAGCCTCAATTTAACAGCATCGTTTGTGACACCTTTGCACCATAAGGTGACAAAGTCAAGAAAATTTGCTAAATGCAGGTATGGGACTTCAAATGAAAGTCCCCTAAACTGGTTGTTTTGCATAAGGATTATGCAAGTTTCAATTCAAAAGTGTTGGCTTCGACAGGTGGATAATTAATGCTCATGTGAGTTCATTCAATAGAAGGATTCATGCATTCCCTAAGTGGTTACATGATGGGTGTGTTAGGGTCAGCCACCCAACAAGTGTTTCAAGAAACAATTGTGATCTCCTAAGACATCTAAAAGTGCGATCAATATCAAGGCTAAAAGGGTCGAGGTCAACAAGCCTTAGTTCCCTTGTGCATAAAATAACAATTTAAAATTATGCAACACATAAATATACTGACACACACAAGTCAGTCAACAAGCTCACATGCAAATGCAACACTCAATATGCAAATGAAAAAGTGAAAGAAATAAAAATAACTTAACATCATAATTTTTCTTTTGCATTTTTTTGGCTTTTTCATATTTTTTATTTTGCAGCTTTTAATTTTTTTCAGCACCTGTAATAAAACACANGAAATAAAAATAACTTAACATCATAATTTTTCTTTTGCATTTTTTTGGCTTTTTCATATTTTTTATTTTGCAACTCTTAATTTTTTTCAGCACCTGCAATAAAACACAACAACAATACAAGTGCAAACAAATATGAGAAAAATAATAAAGTAAAATAAAGTTGTTAAACCTAGATTCTCCACAGTAAAGTAAAGTTCTCCTAAAATTAGAATACTTCTTAACGCCTTTCCCCAACAACGGTGCCAAAACTTACCAGCGTAAGTCTGCCGTACAACACAAGTGCATGTGTCAAATAACAATACAGTTAAAGAGTATCGTGTATTGATCCCATAAGGAAAGGCCTAAGAACGACTTTGATGAGTGAATTTCTAGTTTACTAAACTTCAAAACCTNTAAGTCTGCCGTACAACACAAGTGCATGTGTCAAATAGCAATACAGTTAAAGAGTATCGTGTATTGATCCCATAAGGAAGGGCCTAAGAACGACTTTGATGAGTGAATTTCTAGTTTTCTAAACTTCAAAACCAAGTTTAACGTGATCACAAACAAAAGATTGTTTTCTAAAATCCTACTTAAAAGAAATAACAAAAGATAAGGTGTTTGGAGAATATGAAAAACTGCAACAAATAAATTGTACGTCTTCAAGGTATTTGAAGCTCGCACTTTTGTGATTTAGCTAATATGGTGATTCGTGATTTTCCTGGACTTTTCTCAATGTGATTGGTGTCAAAATGGATAGAAAGTCTTCCTTATGCCTATGTCTATGTCAAAAGAAGGTTAGAATCATTGAAGGTAAGGCTTCCTTAATTTCTATGACATTCTGCGGATTTGTTTTGATCCACTTTCTGGGTTGCAGAATCAGAATAAAATATGTCTCTATTGTTATCTGAATTTTGTGGTTAACCATTTTGTTCCTCTGTGCAATGGCTAGGAGTCACAGATCACGAAATATATTAAAATTTGAATTGATTAGATCAAGACTAAATGAAACTCTATGGTTAACACAAAAACGAAAAAACCGTGGAGTTTCAAGAAAATGATAAAAAGAAAGAAATCATCTGAGAAAACCACAAAATCACATTTCATAAATCAAAAAAGCATAAAGAAAAGTGCAGCTACACATGACAAAAAGAATACTAGAAAAGCATCCCAACAAAATTATTGTTATAAGTAAAACTGAAAAGTAAACACTTACAAAATGATTTGTACAATAACCTCTCAAAACATATAAGAACAATACAAAGAAAAGGTAGAAGAAACCTTAGGACCCCAACCCCAAGTGTGGAAAAGGAAACCTAAGGAAAACTCTCAAAAACTTCCAGCAGTCTCAAACTGCCCTCTTCACCCAAGAATGATTCAATTCGTGCCCTAGCTTCCCTTTTATCGATCAACAAGAATCGATATGAAAATGAGATCTAGTGGTCTGTCGGTTTGGTCACACCAGACCCCGGCGTGGTCACGCCAAGATTTGGCATGGTTATGCCCAAATCAGGCGCGGTCATGCAAAACAACATTATTTTTAGTGTTTTGACTCTATTTTATGTATTTAACTCGTATAACCTAGAAAATAACATAATGAATCTTCCATAAGAAAAAAAATATAATAAATGAGGTAAAGTAGTATGTAAAATGCATGAAACAAAACAATTGAAATCACAAAATTAAGACATGTCACACGCCAAGCTAAGATCACAAGATTAGCAACATAGAGATTTTATGTAGGAATAATTATTAAACCTTTCCTTGTGGGATTGATACGCGAACTCTTAAACCGCATATTACTTGACACATGTACTTGCGTTGTGCGACATATTTACTTCATGGTAAGTTTTGGCGCGTCAGGTTATCGAGATCGGGTCTTATCCACCAAGAGAGAATGTAAAAAAAAGAATTCAAAAAAAATTGAAATCTAACAAGAAGGACTAAGGCTCCTCATACCAAGGAGTCGATCCAACTCATACGATGTAATCAACACAGCACTCTCATTGTGCAGTAGCAGAGCACCAACAACATCTTGTGCGGCTCATTCAACCGATGAGTCTTATGTCGCAGTGAGCCAACAGATTATGACCAGCCTGGTAGCCTGAATGTTCCTCTGCTTAGTATTGAGGAACAAATCAGATGGCCCCACCTGATTCGCTAGCTCAACTACTTTGCTCTTCTCAACAACAACTTTCATCTTACATTCACCTTTCGGGCAATAACGTTCTTTTGGCCTCCCAACGGCAACACGAAGTAGATCTTTAACGGGGATATCATCCGAGGGATTTGATACGCTCTCCATCATAACACTCAAAAGTTAACAGATTCAAACCAGAGGGGTCACAGAGCAAATAAAGAATGAGAAGAGTCTTACCAAGCCATATTAATAAGAATCAAATGTGCAAAAATTAGAGTTCTATTATTGAATCTTAGATTAATAATAGATGTGATATACCCTTTTTGCATTAAAATATCATATTATTATTGCAATGTCATTTTCAGGAAGAGAATTAGAAAACTAAAATATGTAAATAAAAAATGTGTCTATCATGATCCAAAGGAGATCTAACCGTCCAAATACAAATAGTACGACGAGGGGAAGATATTGAGGACCACTTTTCCAATCGAGTGAAGCAGTCTGAGCCAAAACCAACTAAGCCACGAGGAGGAAAAAAAGGCAACCAAATGATTCGAGTCTTAAACATCTAGTCAGAAACGAGAAAAAAAGCACTTGAGCCAACCACTATAAAAGAGCATGCCTATAAAAGATTTAGTTTCCTAACATCTTCAACCATCACATAAACATCCACAGACCCTTCATCAAAAATTAACAATTGATAGATGTGTCAAAACAATTGGCACACCCATATCAACAAAACTCAACAGACCGAGCTGATTCTATGTAACTGAACATATCTCAGTTAACCAAGCTAATCTTGCCGACCCAAAACCAATTTAGCTTAGTATACCGCCACATAGAGCAGGCGGTCGATAAATTCATACATGCAAAATATCATAAATACCATAATACGGACTCCATTAAAACAAGGGCAAAAATATAATATCATGTCATACATTTCCCCTATAAATAGTAAAATTTATGAAAAAGAAGTGATAAATTATTCAACACACACATGCAAATGTAACACTCAAATTTTGCTTTTTACATTTATACCACCTAATTCTTTCATATCACATAATAATTACCAGTATTTTAAGTTCTCTAAAATGAAATACACCATTTTGATGCATATATAAGAAAGCATATATGTAAAAATTGTAGTTCAAAAGTTAGATATGCAAATACATAAGAATTGAGCG
>JXCR01119576.1:62954-74998 GCA_002079205.1 Phalaenopsis hybrid cultivar | reverse complement strand
TTTCAAAGATATATATGAGATTGCGTTAGTGGCGAGGAGTGATTTTTGAGAGAAAGAGAAGCGAAGATTCACTGTGAAGTTGCATGATCCTACCGAAGTTATGATGGACGGTGGATATCGATCCGCACGGAATAATTTTTCAAGATGAAGAGGGGCTGAGCCGCATAAATCGAAAAAAATTTAGACAGTGATATGTATATCAAAGAGGTTATTCAGAAGGTATTAGGAGGTTATATTCGAGTTATGCTCTCTATAATCTCCATGTAACCTATAAATATATAAAAACAGAAGCGCATAACTTACTAGAAGGTATATGTAGGTTACAAGTAGGTTGTAGAGGTTACATGTATAACGCGGATATAACCCTCCAATACCCTCTAAATAACCCCCTTGACATACGCAGTGCTGCGTACGTCTTACATAAATAAATTTTTCTCCTATCGATGCCTGTCTGGAATTATATATTCTTGATTGTTCATTTAAATTAATTAAAAAAATATGTATACAATGTTGAATTCAAATTTAAATGATTTCTAAATAATATAAAAAAAACCTTAAACTATAAATTCAAATAAATTGTCATGATTTAAATTCAAATATTAATATATAAAATATATTTTAGGGCAATTACACAAGGTTCAAAAAATTGGTTCCAACATTGAACCCGTAAAAAGAAGAGTTCAATGTAATTAAAAAAAAAAATTTGATTGTGAAATATAAAATAAATATCTTAATATTTAAAGAACCAAAATCAAAATAATTTTAGCATGTTGTGTTGTTTTAAAAGTTAATAATAACTAATTTAAAAAAAATTAATATGAAATATAAGAATTATACTGTAATAATTTTTAATAAAATTTAGGGGCATTTACCTACATACCACCATGTTTTATATATTTACATATCTAACACCTGCTCTTTATTCTTTACATTTATACCACGTAAATCTTTAATATCACATCAAACATACCACTTTTTTTAATTTTTAAAATCCAAAATTAATCTTTTCATTCATAGTTAAGGTCGTAATTGAAGTTAAGGTGTTAGAAATGTAAATGAATAACAATCGAGTGGTAAGCATCTAAATTTTCCAAATTTCATTAGCCAAAGCTACATGTGGCATTAACTCAATTAATATATATTCTTAGATCGACATTATATATATATATATATATATATATATATATATATATATAAATGCATATGTTATAATCTTTTGTTTTAATGAATTTTCTTCAACAATTTGGGGTGTTAGAGAAAAATTCATTCCAATTTGGTCTATCTTCTTAGATAATGCAGCAACTTGACATGCAATCATTGAAATAACATTGATATCATGAATACTAGCTACTTTCTTAGGATTTATCCTATCAGAAGACCATTGAAAATTATTTGTAGTCATTTCTTCAATTAATGAATAAACTTCCTCAAAGGATTTAGACATTAATGAACCTCCAACAACATCTCAATAATAGATCTAAGAGATCCTACTAACCCATTATAAAAAGTTTGAATGATTAACCAGTTTGGCATAACTTAATGTGGACACTTTCTAAGGAGTTCCTTAAATCTTTCTCGAGCTTTATATATAGACTCTCTTTCATACTGAGTAAAAGAAGTAATATCATTCCTTCAATTTTGGCATCTCGAGTTGCTGCAAAATCTAGGAAGTTAGACGAAATCGGAATGAAATTATCTCAAACACCTCATGTGATTGAGGAAAACTCATTGAAACAATTGATTGATTTCTAACCTTCATTTGAGACTTTAAATTCAATTAATAATAGACATAACAACCCATATTCTAATTATTATAACCTAGGTTGGAAAAACCACTGTAACTTTAACTGGAATAATAATTCTAATTGTGGAAATCAACAATTGGGGAACAATCAAGCAAACTCATTGGGAAGCTGAAACAACCATGCTAATATTAACTATAGATCTTCTTATCCTGTTGGTTTTACCGATTACCAACAAATTAAAGAGAAGATGTTGTCCATAGAAGAAGTAGTGTATTAAATAAGGAATCAATTACAAAGTCAAAGTGCTGCAATTAGAAATATTAAGAATCAACTGGGATAAATTGCTTACTCACTTAGCAATAGGACTCAGAGAAAAACTTTCTAGTAACACTGAAATTAATCCTAAAGATAAAAACAAAGAGGAAATTAAAACAATCAAGTTAAGAAGTGGTCTATAATTGGATACTGGAGTGCAAAAAGAGATTTAAGTTGAGATGGAACCTGAGAAAATTGAAAAATATGAAGAAAATGTTCATGAAAATACTTTTAAAAAAAACCTATCATCCAACTAAGATCAATTTAGAAAGACCACCACTTTCATGTCCTTAGAGATTTAGACATCAGAGCCAAATCAACAATTTTCTAAGTTTCTGGAAATATTTAAGAAGTTAACGATCATCATTCCTTTTGCTGAAGCACTGGAGCAAACGCCAAGCTATCGTAAGTTTATGAAAGATATATTAAAGAAGAAATGGAAGTTTGAGGAACTTAGTGAATAATGCAATGCAATAATTCAGAAGAAACTTCCTCAAAAACATAAAATCCTTGCAGTTTTACCATTCCATGTGCGATAAAAGAAATATTATGTGAAAAAGCCTTGTGTGATTTAGGTGCTTGCATTAACCTCATTCTCTTATCAATATTCAGAAGATTAGGTTTATGAGAGATTTCACCTACTACTGTAACCCTTCAGTTAGTTGATCGATCAATCATTTATCCAAAGGGGGTTATATGTTGAGAAAGGAATCTGTTATGGACCATGATCTTACTCAGACTTATTAACTGAAAGAATCTGGATATCAGCATTTCACTGAATATAGGCCAGTCGACCTGACAACATCGTGATGGTGCCCAAGAGGATTCCTCTAACACAACGAGTAAAAAAAAAAAGAAAGTATGATATTCAATAAAAAAATTTTTAATGCCATTATCATTTGTTCATGTTTTGATGCATTGTGAGTTACATTAACCATAAAAAGTTTTTCTTTTACAAATTTTTAAATCTTGTCCGACATATTTGATAATATTTTTCTCTAATATTGAAGACATAAAATATTTTCAGGAAGCATCTTGAAACACTATTAAATTTAATTTAAGTAAATATAATCTTTGTGATAAATTATTTAAAATAATTATATGTATTTATTAAAATACAATCATACTAATTATTAAATATTTAAATTGAAGAGAAATAAAATTTTAACGTATTATATAATAATAAAGAGTTTCACTACTTTTAAAATATGATTATTCTATCAATTTTTTGCTTGTTGCGGCATTTAGGGATGGAAAGTGTTGATTGGCAGGGCATTAAAAGCAACCATTCCTCCTCCAATGAATACTATTTATAGATCCCGACGGCAAGCAATTAATCGTACTCTTCTTTTGTCAACTGTTCTGACTGCTACATCGCAACGCCTTCTCATAATTGAAGCAAACTTTTGAATTAATGCATGTAAGAATGGTACCACCAATTGTCTTTCTATATTTAGTAAAAGTATATTAATAGTGTTTCAATATTTATATAGCACCATTTTTTTCCCAAAACTTGTAAAAATATTTAAATAATTTTATTTTTTTTAAATTAAAGTTGAAATAATTCTTAAACACAATTAGATCAATATTTTAAAATTGTCGAGAATTATTTTGACATTTCTATAAACTCTGAGAGAAAAATAATCCTCTATAAATAGTTGAGGACTATTTTGGCACTGTAAATTTTCTTTATTTTTCTCTTATTATTATTATTATGCAAAAAAAGATATTTTCGCCTTTAGTGAAATTTTGAATGAACACGAAAAACACACTTTCACCGAATACAATTGCATATTTGATGAGAATATTTTTGGACCTTAATAGGGATAAAAATGCATTCACTACATAAAAATTATAAATGAAAAGCTTAGAATTCTATTATGTAATTTCCATAAGTTTTATGTATTTAGTTGGAACACCAACTCGCTAATTTTTTATTTTTGTTTTATGAGTTAAATATAGACTTTAGAGTGATGAAACTAACGAAATAATTGATATTGAACATTTTATTACGTGATTTGTATGGAAGAATCATGCCATCACGGATTTTAAATCAAGTTAAGAGATGTGAACACGTGACAAGAAAGAGGGGCTTACAGATAAAGGTTATGCAGATGTGGTCAACGGGAAAAATTAGATGTAAGGGATCATAATCAATGTTGGATCAAGATAAGGACGCTGTAAAGGTTCATCAGATCTACCACCTCTAAAGTTTGTCCAACCGATGCAATAGGCCAAACGAAAGAAGAAGCCCTATGTCAGACGAAGGAAGAAGATTGTACGAAGACTAAGGCCGAATAAAACGATTTTAGTCAAGAATCACCCAAGCGGTCCTCACTTCGCTCAGCCCCCCCAATGTTGAACAAAGTGATTCAATATGAATGATCGAAAGTTTCATTGGCCATTCAATTTATTATGTTGTCAAGATTGTAAGCTTTAATTGCAAAAATACTTTTATAGCTCTTTACCCCTTCTTCAAAGGAGGGGCATTAGATATAACTATGCATTTCAAGTATTTCATATGATTATATATAGCGGACCCTTTTATGAATAAAAGAATTGTGTGCTCTCACTCTATTGTTCGCTCTTCCTCTCATTCTCTTCCTACGCTCTATTCCTTGGGTGGGATTTGCTAAAAAAATTTTGGATTCAACATTCTAAAAGGTTTGGTGAGAGTATAATCATACCACCAACAAGAAGAGGAGTGCAACATAGAGAAGCAACTGTAACACAAGTAGAAGCGCGGGGTCAAGCAGTGAACATGGATAACACAAGGGAGATTGTATGATAATAGATCTTGGAGATGAAAGAACAAATAAGGTTGGAGATGAGTGAACAACTAATGGAAGCCTTCCATGAGGCGTTGGGTAAGGGAAGTCAGATCTCTCAGAGCCAGAATTTCCCATAATGTAGTTATCAAGAACAAGATAAGCGAGAATGATCGATACCCAACAGTCGAAGGTCCCAGCTAGTGAAATAAAGAGTTGATGATTTCAACTACCAGAACAATGTCAGATCCACCCAGTAGATAGGCACCGTATCACACAAACCATTACCCTAAGCAAGCCGAAAACTCATTCTCCTAGAAAATCTCTAAGGCTGAACCTCTGAGGAAGTTCAAAAGCCTCAATCTCGATTCTTATAAGGGTCTTACTGACTTGGCCGACCATGTGGCTAAATTTGAATCAGAAATCAGCATATTGAAAATCACTGATGCATTCAAATACAGTTTGTTCCTTCCCACACTATGGGAATCGACCCTCAATTGGTTCAACACCCTCTCAATATGAATCATGTCTTCTTTTACTGAATTCAAAAGGATGTTCATGGCTCACTCTGGCAGCACAGAGAAGCCACAAAATATATGCCAAGCTTTGCTACAAATCAAATAGAGGGTAGGAGAGATCCTCTTCTCATATATCGCATGGTTCTAATGGGAAATACTAGAGATAAAAAAATCTAGAATCCTTGATTGCATATAGTACCATGACACAAGGAGTGAGAGGAGAACATGTCAAATGTGCCCTGAGCCTATGTGAGCCAAAGTCCCTATTTGTGTTACTATAAATGGTCAATCACAACATTGTTGCAGGGTAATATGTCAAAAAATGCCAAGAAGATATTGGTGATTCTCGTCTATGGAGAATGGTTGGAGAGCTAAAGATAGTCCTCATCCTTCAGGTAGTCCACATTATGAAAATAACTAACCATATTGAGAAAGCAAGGGAAGCTCCAGGACCAACAACCGAGAAGGTCGTACTTGATATCCTAACTAACGAATGACCCAATATAACGAGTATCAATCGGTGTAACAAGAGGTACCCAGAACGACCCCACTAGAGATTCTGATGGCCAAATTAGTGGAAACCATTGAGGAAAAAAGAATATTACAAAACACCTAACCCAATGAGGGTCAAGTGTTCTACACATAACCCAAACCAATTATGTGCCTATGATAAAGACCATGACCACAACATTGAAGAATGCATGCTCCTGAGGAAACTTTTCATGGCTGAAGTTGAGGTTGTCATCCACTACCTTGAACAAGATAATTCTTGAAAAGGTAATGAAATTAAAGGAAGCATGCTACATCTAAGAGGGACCCAATTATGAAAAGTTAACATTTGCACTTGTCACTTCTGCTTGTGGGCTCCGTCCCTATTTTCCAAAGCAATTGATTTGGTTCGTCACTGATCACCCCCTCAAGTTAGTCCTTACTTGTCCAGAACACTCTGGTTAATTCATCAAATGGACAGTGGAGCTAAGACAATTCACTATCACCTACATCCTGTGACAACAATCAAACCTCAAGTAGTAGTAGACTCCATGGTAGATTTCTTAGAAGCACATGAGTCGAATGGAGGAGAGAAAAATGAAGGAGACACTAACGAGGATTACACGTTGATCTTGCATAGTAAGAGATTTCTATCAAAACCAAAGGATAAAACTAAGATTTGCATCTATACACTATCCTTGCACCAATAGTCAGATTGACGTGTCCAACAAAATTATCTTAAGAACTCTTAAGAAAGAATATCGTGAGGGCGAAAGGAAGCTGGGTAGAGCTCTTGTCGCTGATATTATGGGCCATCCCAACAACATCTTTGATGGTAATGAGACATAACCTTTCATGCTAACTGACCCGACCCACAATTATGCAATTATTTAAGTCCTGAAAGATAACCAAAAGCTTGACCCAAATTATATTAAGCGAGTAATGTGCAAAATTAAATATTATGTAAAGTTGATAAAATGACTTACACACTAGAGTAACTACGCAAGTATACATATCATTTCAAATAATATAGGACACTAAGGGAGTCCTAAGTATCGATTCCACAGAGATAGACAAAACTCTTATAAGGTTGACTTTAGTAAAATCTTCTCTAAACTGCAATTAACTTATTTAGGAAATGATAAAAAGTTTTTATGAATTAACTAATCCTACAGAATTTTAAAAGGAATGTTAAGTATGCCAAGCAAATGAAGAATACAAATGTTAAGTAAAATGCTAAATACAAGACAATCTAACATGCTAAACGAAATGTAAAGTTACCACTAAGTAATTATAAACTAACAATGCATAGAAGAGTTCAAACTATATAAGAACATCCCTCCCCTCACTATAAGTTTATAATTAGTGTAGAAATCTAGTAATTTAAAATATTTTTAATGTATTTTGCCAAATAGGAGCATACATATTATTTATCATCGCTTAAGTGCATAAAGAACATTGGCTAATCCAGAGTTAAGTCCCTAAATCTGTGGTTAGGCTGGGAAGATACTAGATGTCACTCTAGAGTTCTCACATACCATTCACCTAAAGGTTAACATGTCACTTTTGGTTCCAAACTTCTGGATCAAATTGAGAATTTTAGTCTGTCATTCTAAAATCTCCAATTTACGCCTATCAAAACTTATTTTCCTATTTTTTTGCACTTAAACCTATGAACTACATTCTTATCCATGAGACTAAATATGATTCTTACTACAATAGGCTTTAAATAATCAATTGGCTAGATTGATAAGTAAATTAAGCATAGAGTTTAAATCATCACAATTTATGGAATTAAAAACACTTCTACTAAACTTTATTCCTACATATAATTATTTCTCATTACAGTGAGAAAGACAAAAGAAACTACTCAGATCTCATGAGGAAGATATTAAAACACATGGATTTAAAGATAAACATAAGTTTATACAAAAAATTAATTAAAACAAATAAAATACATAACTTATCTCAAACTCCTTCCCAAACAATCTTTCTAAGTTCCTTTGAATCACTCACTCTCCTTACAATTCCACTCCAATCTCACTTAGAGCTATAGTGAATAAAATATCTCTCACTTCTCCTCTTCTTCTTCAAATCTAAGCAAGCCACCAAGAAAGTTTTTCAAGCCTCCAAGAACTTCCAAGCCCTTTTCTCTCTTTCTCTCTCTCTAAAAGCTCTTCTTGGACTCTCCAGAAGTTTCTTTAAGTAGAACTCTCAAAATCACGAAGAGTAACTTCAAGAACCCCTTCATAATTCTTTCACATTCATTCAATCAACACTGACAATCGCTCCTGGCGCTTAGGCACCAAATTCGGGCACTTAGGCATCAGTCTCTTTGGCTTCTGGACCCTAGGTGCCAGATCTTAGTGCCTAGGCACCAGGTTAACTTTGGCCATTTTGCTTCCTTTGACTCCGAATTGCTCTATTTTCATTCTATTTGCTCCAGTTGCTCCATTTATTATACTTGTAACCAAAAACATCAAAAATACTTTTCATTAAAAGACAATATCATTAAAAATAGACATTAAATGTAAAAAAAAAGTAATATATTTTAGGCATGTCCTAACACATCATATGAAGGCAGTATTGTTGGTCGAATATAACCATCATAGCCTAAGAACTGTTGCAATCTCTACCTTAGACAAGGAAGAACAAGTAGAAAGACTAGAAGCAAAAGTTAAAGGAGTTACGCTTGCACTCAATCTTACTGTAAAAGTCTGTATTGACTCAACCTTTTCTTCAAAGAGGTAAAGATATGCATCGCTAAGTACTTCAACAAATAAGTATGAGAAAATACATTTGCCTGAGGGGATCTCATTCTAAAAAATGCTGATCCAGTAGTTTGAGGACAAGCAGTGGGCAAGCTTGACCAGACATAAACTGGGCTATTCATTGTTAGCTAGAGAGTCTCCCTAAGAGCATATTGAATCCATACATACATCGGGAATGACGTATCTAGAAATTAGAGTAGATATAATCTCAAAATATTCTTTCCTTAAAGGAAAACTTCTTGTACGAACATGAATGAAGATAATAAAGTACTTCCATTTTAGTACTTTTTACTTTGTTTCTTTATTTTTTTTAACCCATGAATGCAAGTTTTACAAGTAGCTATAGGTATAGGCGACACTTGGGAAACTTGAGGATCTCACAAGCTTCTCCCACATGTCTGAGCGATTGGAGAACTCAAACCCACTATGTGAACAAGACTTTCCATTTAATGAAACAATCTAAAGGCTCCCCTTTCAAACGAGCAACTTAAAAACTCTCTTTGGGGCAAGCGATTTAAAGACTCATTTATGTGGTGATCAAACTAAAGACTCCCCTCTGGGATGTGAAATCTAATCTCTCCTCTGGGGCAAGCAATCTAAAGACTCCCCTTTGGAGTGAGCAACCTAAAGACTACCCTCCGGAGAGAGCAACCTAAAGACTCCCCTTTAGGGTGAGAAATCTAATAACTCTCAACCGGGGCGAGCAATCTAAAGTCTCCCCTTTTTTGTGAGTAAAAAAAGACGTCCCTATCAGTGAGCAATCTAAAAACTCTTATTTGAGACAAATATTTTAAATGCTTTCCATCAATATTCAAAAGTGGCATAAAAATAATAAATATAATAAACTATGTGAAGAACAAGTAGCCAAATATCTATATTCCATTTAGTTCTAATCATTACAAGTATAGTAGTACAATGCAAAAGAAATCTCCCTTCTTTTTTACTACAAAATANGTGAGCAATCTAAAAACTCTTATTTGAGACAAATATTTTAAATGCTTTCCATCAATATTCAAAAGTGGCATAAAAATAATAAATATAATAAACTATGTGAAGAACAAGTAGCCAAATATCTATATTCCATTGAGTTCTAATCATTACAAGTATAGTAGTACAATGTAAAAGAAATCTTCCTTCTTTTTTCCTACAAAATACAAGTAATTTCAAGGGTTAGAAGTTGAAGAGCCTCCCTCTTCGTGTTAGTTGTTCTCCTCAGTGAGGATCACTGCTCCCCCTGGGTTACTGCCTCCTTGACATACCCATTTTTTTATCACTGCGTTCATGACATACCCGTCTCTGGGTCACTGCGTCCTTAGCATTCTCATTTGTTCGGGCCACTGTCTTCACGACATGCCCATCCACAGGTANAATACAAGTAATTTCAAGGGTTAGAAGTTGAAGAGCCTCCCTCTTCGTGTTAGTTGTTCTCCTCAGTGAGGACCACTGCTCCCCCTGGGATACTGCCTCCTTGGCATACCCATTTTTTTTATCACTGCGTTCATGACATACCCGTCTCTGGGTCACTGCCTCCTTAGCTTACTCATTTGTTCGGGCCACTGTCTTCACGACATGCCCATCCCCAGGTCACTGTCTCCTTGGCATACCCATCTTTTGTGTCGTTGCCTTCACAACATTCCCCCATCCTTTCTGAGTCTCTGCCTTCACGACATACTCACTCTCATCACTTTGGTGCACCCTCATCTGCTTGTTGCATATCTTGCATGTTTGTATGTGTACTCGGTAAGTGCCTCTAGGGTAAGGTGTGAATTATATTCATAGGTTACCTTTTACATGATGCAAACTCACTTGCGCCTGGTGTTTGCTAGTTGTATGACACCCTGGGTACTCAGGCTTGCGTAATTCTTCTTCATAGGTAGTCTGTTTTACCTGTATATCACTTTCATATGTGTCATGTTACATGTAGCATCCATCCATTTGCATGATGTGTGTTCACCCTTTTGGGGTGCCCATTGTGGTTGTTTCGTAGTTTGGTCAAATGATCTTAATGTGGGCTTCTTTTATACTTTTATGATTGCCTATTCGCCTTGATGGCTTGTTTTGCTCTTTAGGAGAGTGACCTATTTGTTGGTCATGATACTCAAACGAGTGTTGCTCGTGAGGATGCCTTTATGAGCAGTACGAGTTTTTGTATCAGGAGCAACAAACATGCATGATTGTATTAAGGATCTAATGGTTCTAACGTGTGTCATATGAGTCACGGACCCACATTGTAGGTTTGCTATTTTAAAAGTATAAAACAGATAATTTTATATTTATGTATTATCTACCCTACTTTTAAACTACATATTTTAGGCTATATGTAAGGTCACCTCTTTTAAATCTCACCCATTTTCGTGTGACATGATTTAGATCTCTTGGATCTTTAGAATGGGGTCGATATAGCGACCATGTTAAAGTTATATGGTAGTCGAAGACTTCACCCCATGCAATTAGACATTAGGTCAAGACACTTTTCGTTAGATGGTGTGTTAGGCTAGGATTTAGGGTACTAGATAGTCTTTTTGTTGTCTGACTATTGTTCTTTGCTGGATTGGTTGCCCCAACCAGACATACTTTTTGTTTTGTGCTTTTCGTGTGCTTGCATGATTGATATGTTTGTAGTGTGTTAGGACCTTTTTTTTGTAGAGAATCGTGCCTCTATATGCACACACACAAGTACTAATATGTGGGAGTATGTGATGATTTCTGCTCTTTTGCTTGCATGTGCTATACAACTCCCCAACTCATAAGACATGGCTCATTATAAGTTGCATGGTCTGCCAGTTGAAATTTGTTTTCATGCAGGACTGAGTATTTTCTTTTCTTATGTATTTTTAGAGTCTATGAGAGTTCTGTAGCATAAATAAGATTCAAGCATGAATTCTGAGGTATTTGGCGCGGGACTCACGTGGAGGGGATCAGAAGCAGATGCTCGTGCTCCGTATCTTAATTATGCATTTATATTCATGTAATAAATTAATATCGGGTATGTATATGCAGAGTCCGACCACCTTTTTTTTCTGGAATATGTTGCCGACCCATCGACATTTGCCCTTTTATATATTATTTGGCTTGTTTTATGCCTTAGTGCATGCCTACATGTGGATTTTTTTTTGTTTATTTTTGTAGTTTGTTTGGGAATCATAATGGAATATNATCTTATTATTTGGCTTCAATTTAGGAGAAATCATTTAGATGTTTCATCCTGCAATTTTTTTATTTGTTAGGGTTTACATTTGTGTGAAGCAATCAGCACAAATAGCCATGAAGATGTGAGGATTTAGGTCATGACGAACGACAACCTTGGAATCCTAAGGCAAGTTAGGGCTTAGATTGTACAACAGGATTGTACAAATACCTAAAAAATGTGTTTGAGGATATATGTTGCACTAGGCAAACAACCTCGAATTCCTATGGCTTTGTTGTTTTAAAGCTAAG
>JXCR01119576.1:0-59514 GCA_002079205.1 Phalaenopsis hybrid cultivar | reverse complement strand
GCTTGGGTTAAGGTAGCTAACCAAGGTTTGGACCATGGTTAAAGCTTATGATGGGCAGCAAAATGGCACCATAGGGTATGGACATGTGTCTTTGATTTAACCTCTTCATTATCTCTTCCAAGGATTAAAATTAAAGTTTTTACCCTTGAGATAAATATCAAGGTTAAAAATGGGTTAATGGATGGCTTGGAAATCAACCTTAAGGGTCTAAGGTGAGTCATGGCAAGGCTCATTTGATCATACCAAGCTCAATTGGTTTGGGTTCGGTCACAGTTCCAAAAAGGTGCATATGGCCAAATCTTGTGTTTGGGCTAGGTTAGGCATGCCAATTGGACCAGGTGAGTCAAGGTAGAGCTCATTTGACCATACCAAGCTCAATTGGTTTAGATTTGACCATAGGATGAGTTATGGTAGGGCTCATTTGACCATACCAAGCTCAATTGGTTTGGATTTGGTCATAAGTCCAAAATAGGTGTATGTGACCAAATCTTGTGTTTGGGCTAAGTTAGGCATGTCAATTAGCCCAATTAAATATAGCATGTGACCAAATCTTGTGTTTGGGCTACGTTAGGCATGCCAATTGGCCCAATTAAATATGGCACGGCTCATTTGACCATACCAAGCTCAATTGGTTTAGATTTGACCATAAGTCCAAAAAGATGTATGTGACCAAATCTTGTGTTTGGGCTAAGTTAGGCATGTCAATTAGCCCAATTAAATATATTGGCCATAAGTCCAAAAAGGTGCACATGACCAAATCTTGTGTTTGAAATAGGTTAGGCATGTTAATTGGCCCAATTAAATATGAACACATGACCAAATCTTGTGTTTGGACTAGGTTAGGCATGCCAATTAGCCCAATTAAATATTTGGCCATAAGTCCAAAAAGGTGCACATGACCAAATCTTGTGTTTGAAATAGGTTAGGCATGTTAATTGGCCCAATTAAATATGAAAGGTGCATGTGACCAAATCTTGTGTTTGAACTAGGTTAGGCATGTAAATTTGGCCCAATTAAATATGTCATGTGACCAAATCTTGTGTTTGGGCTAGGTTAGGCATGTCAATTGGCCCAAATAACTATGGTGTTTGGTGTAAGAGACCATGAGGAACAACTTTCATGAAGGGTGAAAGTCATTTTGAGGTCAATCGTTAATCAATTTGGTGAATTTTTTATTTTTGACCCATTTTAAGCATGTTGGGCTAAGTTTGGATTAAACTTGGGCTAGCCATGGGATAAGTCCGAATTAATTATTTTTTTTGATGTAAAACATCATGATTAACAACTTCCACGAAGGATTAAAGTCATTTTGAAATCAATTTGGTAGTGAATTTGGTGGATTTTGGGTTAAAAAGGGGTTTTGAATTAAGCCTTTAAGGACCAAATTGGGGGTTCTGGTCAAAGATGGTCAAATTGACCAAATTGGACCATAGTGTAGTTAGACAAAATGAATTTGGGAATATTTTAAATTTTTTGGGATTTTTTGGGAATTGTTTGAATTTTTTGGATTTTTGGGCCATGGAGGGGCATTTTGGTAATTTGGCCATTTTTAGAATTTTTTGTCAGTTTTGGCAAATTTGGATGTATTCAAAGTGTTTTGAATGATTTTTGATCATTTTTGAGTCTTTTGGAAAAATTTGGGAATTTTGGCCAAATTTGGGCCCCAAGGGCAGTTAGGTAATTTGGAGGTGCCTAGGGGCAAAAGGCCAAGTTGGGCATTTCAAGTGCAATTGAGTAGAGAACCATTTTGAATGAGTCATGGACCAATGAAATATCTATTTTGGGTCCTCATGTATTGGTCTTAGCCTGGGTATTGTGAGGGTATGGTGAGGGTATGGGTGGGTATGGTGTACCTTAGCTCCAAATCAACACCCAGGGTCAATCCTAAGGTCAAGTAGCCCTATAGTAGCTCTCCTTGATCTTCCCTTTATAATGATCTTACCTATTAAATGCTAGAGGTTAAGATCAATATGTGGAATTTCAAGTTGTCAACATCCAGGGTCAACCCTAAAGCCAAGTAATCCTATAGGGATTCTTCTTGAATTCTCTAATAAATGATCTTACCTACTAAGTGCTAGAGGTTAGGACCAATATGTGGAACTTCAAGTTGAGGTTATAATGATCTTACCTACTAAATGCTAGAGGTTGAGATCAATATGTGGAATTTCAAATTGAGTAAGAAGAGTTTTGAATTTCTAATGGTGGGGTACCTCTTCTAGTTTTCTAAGACTAGTCAAAGTTTCTAATGGTGAGGGTACCTTTTCTAGTTTTCTAAGACTAGTCAGTAAGAAAGTCCTATGACTAGACTTAGGCTACTAAAGAAATTTCTAGACCTCAGCCAAATGTGAGGTCAAAAAATGGACCCCCCAATACGTGTGGTGTGCTGGGCGAGCACACCGCACGTATTGGTGTTGACCAACAAGATCAACAAGACCAATATAGATTTCTAAGTCATCAGACCTAGAAAGAAAGGTGTAAATTGTGTTTGCTATTTGTTTCCACTCGGGAATTTTAGCAAATGGGTATGTCTGATCAAGNGAAAATCCTATGGCTAGACCTAGGCTACTAAAGAAATTTCTAGACCTCAACCAAAAGTGAGGTCAACACCCGGACGTGCTTTGATGTGTTGGGATATTCCCGTCAAGATGATTTTGGTTATGTGGGCTCAGTATGTCGATGAGTCGTTGCCTACTGGGGATGTGAGAGACCCACTCTCTGCCTGATGGCTTAGCGTGTGTTTGAAGTATCGGGAGTTTCCTACATGGAATAACCTTCCTTTGATGACCATTGCCCTAGGTTCATGATAATATAAAGTGAAACCCCTTTTATCGAGAGTATTCTTGGGTATCCCTCAAAATATAATTAATCAGTATGAATACATTCCTCTGGGAGTGCTCTTAACCCCATAATAGGTACATACACCTGACTCTCTGGTTATGGATAGTTTATGTAGATTCTTCTTTCACGGATGTTGGTCTAAGATGCCTCCGCCCGATCTTGTTTGGGCGGACATACTTGACATATCCTTGTGAGGTTTATTGCACGTATGCTCTCCACAATTTGCTTTTTCTCTTATTTATCACTTCATCGTATGTCCCTTCTTATTCGGATCCTCTCCTCTTTGAATCACTGATTTGATTCTGGAGAGATATTTATTCGTATAAGAGAAGTATACAATGATCAGCAAGCTAGCGAGTACTTTTAAAATAAAAAAGATTGGAAACAAATTATCCTGAGATTTATTTCAGTACAGTTAGAAGTTGTTAAATTTATGAACCTCATTATTGAACCATTAAAGTTAATATTTCCTAAATGACATTTATCACCTTTTTAAAATTAAAATTTGACAAACAGGTTGAATTAATGACTATTTCAAGCAGGAGTTATCTTATTAACATTTAATCATTTACTGAGTTGTGTAACTACTTTCAGGAAAGAAAGGCACAAAATTCCCCTAAACTTGCTCTTTTCCAAAACATGAGTGACATAGCCTGTGATTATCACATGAGTTAGCATTGAAAAACATTATACGAGCGAGGTGCAATCTCCCTCATGGTTTCTTGTACTCAGTAATGGTTTACTAATTTATTTGCTATCTGGGGAAGGTGTAATTCCCCTTGGGTGTTCTTTACTTGGGGCAACCACATATATTGCATGGCAAGCTTCTTGATGATGTACATGTATCATGTATTTGTCGCATTACATGTTTTTCTATAAGGTATTTGTATCATAGATGGATGTTATCATATGTCTATGATACAAGTCTGTATAATCATATGTGGACAATTGACTATCTTAATTGCAATTGTCTATCTCCAACATCACTTTGTTAGGTTGAATTACTTAGCATACAACCCCATCATGACGTGATATATGTGTCTTGCACAAATGTTCACTTGATTTGACCATGTCTTACATGGATGTCTACCTATCTCTAGGACTGTCATTATTATGTACAATTGATTTGTGTAAGCAAGTCATGTGTTTATACAAATGCCCTCTGATATGAATGTTCATCTAGCATGACGATGATATTAAGACCATCTGATATATCACATAGGATCACTCACACAAAGTTGAGTGATTATGATATGTCAACCCATATGCTTGTTTGTATGATCATAACATAATTTGTTAAGATGGCAAACTTGTCTTTTCATAGATATGTGACATGATGATGACCATAATGCTTGAACCTACATTGTGATCAAGGTTCAAATGTATATTATTTGGGGTAAATCCTCATGAAATATCTTAGACCCCTTAGATCTTTAGGATCAGGCTAGGGTCGATGAGCTCATCAAGATCATACACTTACCCCAGACCAAACCACACTGCTGCACATACTTAAGTGTTGTGATAGGCTAGCTTATTGTAGATACTAACTAGTTTAGGGTAGGGTGTAGTTAAGATTTTTAATATTCAGCTATAGTTGATAGATTACGCCTAGTCAAGCAATTTTTTTGTTGATTTATGTGTTTACTATTTTTGTGAATGTGCACTAGTATATTAGGTCAGTTTTTTATTTAAGGAGTCGTATTTGCCACGAGAAAGGATGTAATGATTTAACTAACTTCTTTAAGTAGGGCTGCTAAATTATCTTCCCATAATATTTGATTATACATTATATGTTATATGATTTTTGCTAATTGTCTGTTTCGTAGGTTGAGTCATTTAATTTAGAATTTTATTATGTAATTTTAGAGTCCCTAAATTGAGTCTTGTATCAAAAATAAGGTACGGGCATGGGTTCTAGTGGAACCAGACAATATGCCTATGGCTCATACCTTAATTCTGAGTTTCTATTTTTGTATAGAAAAAGGGATCAGACATGTATATATGTGTAGAATTCTTACATCTTTTTTTCTTTTTGGGATATGTTACCGACCTAATGGCATTTGGGCATTTCATATGCTTTTACATTGTCATGTTTTATGTTTGTGCAGCTTGTTGCCTTTTTCTTTTTCTTTGCTTGTGCTTTTGACTAGGCTCATAAAAAATGAAAGCTTCACTTTTTTTTTCATCCGGTCTGAACACTACATGAAGAACATAAGCCAGATGATAGAACAAGGAGACCTAGGATGTAGAAGATCATAGCATGAGTGATTCAGAAGATTTGGATTCCTATATATCCACCCACGCGGTACTTCATCATACGATTCATATAAAATCCATCTATCTAGATATCATCATATACATCTAGAAAGTCGTATGGTTTGGAAGAAGCTTGTACAGTTTAGTAAGAGGTTTTGATTGATATAAAAGAAGAATCTACTTCAACTAATATGCCCTTAGACACGACCATACATAACATAGAAATCACACTTGGAAAAGGTGGACAATTAGCTAGAGCAGCAGAAGCTGTAGCGAAACTGATTGCAAAAGAGGGTAAATCAACCACATTAAGATTACCATCTTGGGAGGTCTGTTTGATATCCAAAAACTGCTTAGCAATAGTCGGACAAGTGGGTAATGTTTGAGCCAAAAAGCTTGGTTAGAGCCTGATCTAAGTGTTGGCTAGGTAAGCGTTCTGTAGTAAGAGAAGTAGTTATGAACCCTGTAGACCATCCCCATGAGTGTGGTGAAGGATGAACCCCAATTGGTAGAAAAAAACCCACAACCCCTTGGGGTTATCTTGCACTTGGAAGATGCAGGAAAAGGAAAAAGTATAGTGATAGTTTTATTCTTCATACTTATTTTATTTTTCTGTCTTATTATTGTGGAACCCCCCAACAAAGGGGGTAATCTTTCTTCTTGTATTTGTATTATATCTTTCTTTTTTTCATTAAAGAAAGCCGTTATTTCTCTATCTATACATTTTTCTTATTCCTTATTTTTTTCACTCAAAGTTTTATTCTTTATGTTGTGCTAATCCAACACAAATTTCCATAAAATTTCTTGAATTTTTTTTTCTAAAAAGTTCATCCATATTGACAATGGTGTATCAAACAAATATAATTTGATCGTATATAAATAGATTTTTTTTATCCACATTCCCTAGTGGCTCTTTCCTTCATTTTAGTAAAATGGATGAGTTTGCTAAATTTTTTTTATTTCGATCATATCTACACTTCATATTTATCCGGGTTGCTAACTCAATGATAGAGTACTCGACTTTTCATTGTGACTATGATCTTTTACACATTTGGATTATAAAATTTGTCTAGACTATTGGTATAGTTTATAAGATCACGACTGATCCTGAAAGGTAATGAATGAAAAAAAAATGTCATCAAAAGAATATAAAAATAGAAAAAAAGAATATCAATAGAATAATAGAAAATTTCTAGTACTCATAATATAAATAGAACAAGATTTTTTTTAGAACATTTTTAAAGTTCAGGAAAGTATTTTAGGTCTAGTGAATAAATAGATAGAGCCTTATGGCTCCAATTCAAATAAGACAAAAAAACAACAAGCTTCCCTTCTTAATTTGAATGATTACCCGATCAAATTACTAATTATACGTTAAAATATATTAGTGCCTGATGTGGTAAAAGGGTCTCTTGTGAGACCATTAATTCTTTTTTTTATTAATCCTAATTATTCCAAATTGATGTTCCAATACCGTCTTCCCATTTTCCCACACTCTCGTTTTCTTTTTTTTTTTCAAAAAGATTCAGTACCTTATGAAATAAAGAATTGTTTCGACGAAACCTTCTACCATGATTGACCATTGATCTACGACCCCAACCATGAATTTCATTCTTTCTTTTTTATTTTACTGATTATGAAATCCATAATCGGACCAGAGAGTTTAAGTAAAAAAAATAAACCTCTTGTTAGGATATATTACGTAAAAGATTGGTCTGACGTCTCATGAAAAGTTTTTGGGCACAAGAACAAAATAATTCTCTATGGTGTAGCAAAATATCGCTCACTTCCAACTCGAATAGATTCTTCCTTTTGATTTTCAAATGAATGTTTTTGTCTTGCTTTTAACAATGTACTAATTTATTGAATCTAGTACCAAATGGTATAATCCCCCCCACCCCAAACAACAAAGTTTTCTTTCGGGCCTTTCAACCAATCAATACGACCTCGTAGAACAGCTTTTGCTAGAACTCAAGCAGTTTCTTGAAAGCTTGCTTCAGATATGAAACTTTGAGTATTCAGATATGACTTTGTTATTCCCAATAAGATTGCCCGATAACAGATTTNGTGTAGAAGATAGAAGAGCAGAAAGGGAATGTACAAATAATGAGCGTAAAAGAAAAGCTCGAACATACTGCGCCGAATGCGGGGGAATGTCACCGCCCACATAGCCAAACCACAAAGCAGAGCCNGTGTAGAAGATAGAAGAGCAGAAAGGGAATGTACAAATAATGAGCGTAAAAGAAAAGCTCGAACATACTGCGACGAATGCGAGGGAAGGTAACCGCCCACATAGCCAAACCACAGAGCAGAGTTGCTTCTCCCGCCACGTTTGAGATGTCAACACTCGCCCATTTCAGCATCTGCAATTAGAGTAAATTTAACAGAAAACTTCTCCTACGTTTGGTCATATATAATCCGAAAGGGATGTGCTTGAGAATAAATAATTACCTTGTTGATACTGCCATTAAAAGCCCAGACGATGACATAACAGAGGCCGTGTGCAGTGAAGAGAACCATGACTAAATGACCGAGCCATACATGATACCTGATGCTGCTTTCCGATGTCAATCCAACCAGCGGCAGAAGAGAGGAGCTGCGAGCCACCGGGAAGAAGAGGAAGGCCGCACACATATTTCCGGCCAGACCCAACTGTAAGCCCACATCATATAACTNGAAGAGGAAGGCCGCACACATATTTCCGGCCAGACCCAACTGTAAGCCCACATCATATAACTTCGCCTCCCAACTGCCAACAAGAAAATATTTTTCTTAATTCATAATGTATGAAAGAATAATAGTAATTAGTTGATCTCTTTTGATCATTCTCACAGTTTCTCTCCCTTCTCTGCAGCAACGATAGAGCTGACGTCGGAAAGGCCGCCTCTTATGTACGCGTACAAGGCCCAGCTGACGAGGATCATGAACATGATGCAGAAGACAAGTTCAACTGCGGTGATCACCCCAAGCGGGCCGCTCACCATCGCCGGCCTCCGCCACGCTCTCAGTCGCCGGATTAACTCCCCACTTCCATTAAACGGTTCCCTGTAATAAAAAAGCAAACTTTGGAGCTCTAAGTTGCTTTTAAGGAATTCGAAGAAAGGGGTTCTAATTTGCTTTTCCTCATTAATTTGATGATAGATAGTGCAAAGTTCAGATCTTTTCATTTACGTTAAAATTTAGCAATAAACCCGATGAAAATCGATTTACCTTGAACGGTTTTTCTCCACTAAATGGAGATAAAGGCACCCCACTACAGCAATGAATAAGATGGGGAATGTAATGATTAGAATCCAAGTCCCTGCATGCAGCCATTAGTTCTTGTTAACTATAACAATCTGGATTCCATTAATTATGATATTACACATAAAATTAGATACAGACAACTATAATATTAAAGATATTGAATCATGAACTACATTGTTCATCTTATAATTTATTCCTGCAAAAGAAAAGATTTTCTAATTACCTTGCATTCCGAGGAAGGTGGAGATGGTGGCAGATACGAGCTTAGAGCTCCACTTTTCTCTGTAAGTTTTGGTAGGCATTACTGCCCAGATCATTAACCAACCCAGGAACAGCAGACCAAGGAGAGCTCTCACGGCTGACAAGTACAAATGTGGATTTCTCATATAACCCATTTGCTTCATCTTCAGCCTCTCCAGTTATCTGCGGTTTCTCCTTCCTTTAATATTCGTTGATGCCTGGTTTAAGCCGCAGTGAGCATTTGCTATGTATATATAGGCCTTCTTGCCTGGACAGCGAAGATTAATTAGGCTTCTGATTCACTAGTTTTTGGATATGTGATTAAAAAAATTACACAACGTGGCTAAGATTACGGTTCACATGTGCAATCTTTATTTTTTATTTGCAAACAGTCAAATCAGGGATTACAAAACTTATTTTTCACATAATTTATCATGTCTCGGAATATATATATATATTGTTGTGTCGTGTATTCCGATCTATTGGTTGGCATCCATGGTATAAGATCCATAAGGTCGGTGGGTGGCTCGAATCTCTTCTAGCACAGTTGCCCTTAAGGAGGTGGTACTCAAATTGTTAGACACATTAGGGGTGGTTGGAGGCTTGCATAATAGTCTCTGGCCATTCATTTTCAATATATATATATATATATTGTTGAATCCTAAAATGTCCTTCGGGTCACGTCCAAGGAATAGAAAGTTGGTCAGATAAAAAAAACGAGTGAAGGGAAAGGGGGTAGATAACAAATAATACTAATTCTCTAGGAATGGACTCAGTAATCCTTAGTGTGGAAATGACCTACCTATTATAGATCATAGGGGGAGTCTAGTAAATTATATGATTGTCCCTCACTTTACGAAAACTTTACAATGAATTTATGAGTCATTACACATTTACATATTACTAACCGGCTTTGACATATTTTGACTACTAGAGGGCAATGTTTCATATTTATGACTGTTTGACTTGGTCATTTTATCTTCTCTCAGTTAGCTAAAGTCGTTCAACCGTTGACAGATCTTCGATCGGCTTCTCTGAGGGAGCACCTCGTGAAGACTCGTTATCCATAGGATTCCATCAGGCGGATGGTGCATTATCGTAATCTCATAGGCAAACCTCCTTTGGTGGAGAGATCTTGATCATAAAAAGTTAGGTGGTAATTCTACTAAGCAATCGTTGATCTTTTAAGTGTCTGTGCTTTGGTTAAACTATTGTCGGTCTAGGTTCTTGGCATTCTTTGGTTCGAACAAATCCTCTTTTGGTGGGCCCTTGATTTGACCTACTGAAATGATGGTTGGTTGCTCGATCCTATCTGATCTATTGAATTCCCTCGAGATTCAAGCAGTCATATTCTTGATGTATATATTTAATTCCCTGATGTACATATTTAATTCCCTTGAGATTCGTGCAGTCAGATTCTCGATGATAAAACTGTTTATGTTTGAATAATAAGTACTTTCAATAATTTTACACTCTGGATTTCTGTGTCGCAAATTCCTATAAATAAGGTACCATCTGCGTTCCCCACTCTTCATTTCTGAGGTTTCTAGCAATTAGTCGTCTTTGGCAAGGCATAAGAATGTTGAGCGGCAAGAAACTTATAAATGAGGAAACTTTGATAAGACCTTCACGCTTCCAACCTTAAGGTTTTGTCCTTCATGGGGCGAGAAGAAGAAATCAGAGAGTTTTAGGCCGCCTCAAAAGAAAAAACCTATAGAGGGATGACCAACTGAAAAGATTCCATAGGTCAACGATCGTCGGGTTGGTGTGATAAGGCAGACTAGAGAAAAGAAGTTGGATGGGGCTGAACAGTACAGAAGAAACAGAGGGTAGAGAATATTGCAAAATCTTCTGATTCACTGCCACTCTTAGTGGTAGGAAGGAAGCCTGGAGTGCATGTCACTTATGTGCTTGTGCTCCAGATCCACTCCACCAGTGATCAGCTCAGCTGCCGCCTCAGGAGTTAATGTAGGTGGCTACGCTGGCTCTGCCGCCGGAAGGCGACGTGTCTCAGCCTCTGGCCTGTGAAGCCATCGAGGACAGTCCTTGCCACCATTTGGGGTGAGCCTTCGTATGTCGGAGATGGAGAGGCTAATTGATGTGTTAGAATTTGCTTATTTGGTCGTTATTGTTTATTTTAATGACACTTGACTTGATGTTGTAGATGAAACCATATAAATCATCTATCCTTGCCAACAGCAGTCAAGCAACCTTCAGCATCTAAGGCACCTGCTGGACTTTCCTCCCATGCTGGGCCTGAACCTTCTGCTTCTGCTGGACCTTCAACCTTTGCCCATATGCAGCCATCTGCGGAAGTTGAGAGGGATACAAACAGTCGATTGGCTCCTACAAGTCGTTGGCCCAAAGGATGGAAGAGTCAGTGAACTCTTTTGTCGGAATAGCTATCTTTCTGAGAGAGACTACCCTTTCGGGGAAAAATATTACATCAGTATTACGCACGTAGAGTAACGTGCGTAGTCAATAAAATCACGTCACGACAACCCACACGACAGAAAAAAAAAACGGCGCGGTAACACAGGGAATATTCCCCCCTTGTTATTCATGTGTTATTGCGTGTTATTCATGTGTTATTATGTCCTGGGAATATTTCCCGTGTTATTTAAGTGTTATTGTGCGTTATTCATGTGTTATTTTGTCCTGAGAATATTCTTGATATTATAATAACACAATAATACATCAATAACACATGAATAACACACAATAACACATGAATAACATGGGAAAAATATTTCATATTCTCCCGTGTTACAACGCCATTTTTTTCTCTGTCGGAAGTATTCTCCCGTGTTATTCTGGTGTTATTGTGTGTTATTCATGTGTTATTGTGTCCTGAGAACACTCTTGGTGTTATAATAACATAATAACACATCAGTAACACATGAATAACACACAATAACACATGAATAACGCGGGAGGGGGGGGGGAATATTCCTCATGTTACTGCGTCATTTTTTTTTCCTGTCGCGTAGGGTGTCGTGACGTGATTTCATTAGCTACACACGTTACTCTATGTGCGTAGTACTGATGTAATATTTTTTCCCCTTTCGGACATAAAGAAAGAACTGACAGTTCCTCACATACAGATAGCGACCTTTAAAGCTGACGTGGTGACTCTTCAAAGCAAACTAAAGGAAGTTTGGGCAGTCGGCCCAATCGCTCGCATCCGAACGGAAGAACTGAAGATAGAAAAGTATATATTTGGGGGATGTATGTTTTACTTAAGTTTGTTGGATCGAGGTCTAGTATTGTCGGAGGCAGCCGATGATCAAGTTGTCAAATAATTTTTATCAAGCATAAAACTTTAGTTCTTGTCGAATTTGAAATAAAATTTTAATTATTGCATATTCTAGATTTTCATGCTGATTTTAAGTGTAATTTTGAAGATCGATGTATGGATGTGAGACATTTCGAATCTCTCGTGTACCCTATATATAGGTGAAGTAGAAACTCATTGAATACATTCATTTTTTTTCTCTTTTTCTTCCTTTGGGTTGGTTTCCCTCAAAGCTTTATGCACCCAAATATTCACTTCACATGTTTGTTTCGACAAGGAAGACCAAGAGGTAAACCCTAACAGTGTTCAACGTGGAAATACTAGATGAACTTATGTGTATGACACAAGTATTGTTCTCGAGTAGGTGGATGTCGAGACTCATGTAACCGACTTCTTAGGTAATGATCTAACCATCTATCAAGACCAATTTCGATGAGGACTTCAGCTTCCTCTCTATATAGAGATCTGATTAATTTTCAACAATTACAGTGTTATCCTAGCTTAAGTCAAGCTGAACTTCATGGCGGTCATCATGACTTATGTTATTTATCTAAATCAAATGGAGATTTTTTGGTCATGAGAGGAGCTCTTGCACATTTTCTCCATCAGAGTATAGAATGATGGGTGCGTGGTCTTTGGCTCGACATAAGAATTTCATTTTATTGACTTACAAAATAAAATATTTGATTGGAAATTGCTTTTCTTGAGGGGTTCTTGTGTGACAGGGCATCGTGACCAGGTCGACTGGCAGCCTATACAAGGAAAAGAAGGTGCTTCTTCCTTGACATAAGGGGCTTGAATTGGTCATTTTGGGCTAGCATCTATTAGTGGTCCAATTCGCCAACCCGATAACTTTCAAGGAAGTAGTTGAGAAGAAGAAAGTGTGCAAGTGGCTCTCCTCAAAGGGAGATGGATGAGGAAACTGAAGGAGGAGTCCCGATAGGAGGCAAAGTTTTAGGTTTGTATTTAATACACTCCTCAAAAACTTCGGTCATAATTCATAATAAAATTACTAGAGAGTTTTTATTAACAAACAAAAACCTACTCTATGGTAGTTAGGCGATACAAGAAGCTAACACCAAGAGAAGACAACCCCTTCATCTCTCAGATTTGGGGCTAGGGAATCTTCGAATCATCCATCCATGTAAGAAGTTTCTAAGCCATCAAGTTCAGGGCACATTTCTCTAAGAGAGGCGAGGCTAGTTGGTTGTTACTGTAATCCCCTTTTGCACCAACAGAATCAATTGTCAGGGGTTTAGATAAAGGATTAGAAGAGGAACCTAAGTCAGTCAGAGAAGCAGAGCGTAGAAGAAATGGCAAGGTTGTTGTTTTTTATTCAGACGCTCTTCTTCCTTCACCTCCAAATAATAAAAATGGAGGTCTGAACCACTGGATTCCATTGTCTAAGAAGTAACCGAAGTTCTATATGAATTCAGATTCTAGCAAAGGTCTGATAGATGTTGAGATGGATTGGTTTCCATTGAACTCTGAGTAAGCTGAATATGCTACACCCATTGTGGACTTCATGTGATCGAATGACCTAGAGAAACATCTAGACAACTTTGGTCGAATTATGTCACCTATTCGACCGCTTTCGACTACTCGACTACACCTCCACACATCATATGACCTCATTACACTTGGACATAAGGGAGAAAGCTAGGCAGGCCTTAGCTAAAGTGAGAGAATACCAAGAGCTAGCCAAAGTGGCGACGATGACGGAAACTGAAGCAAAGGTTGAATTGAAGGAGGTCAAGACAAAGCTAGAGATAGCATCTGAGTTGGTGTGTATCATCCAAAAGGAGAATGATGAAGTATCCCTCCAAGAAGATGAATAAGGAGCTTCTCAACACTCCTTGAGTATTCAGAGGATGACAGAAAGAATGCGATCGACCATTTTGTCAGTGGGAATGGTCAAGCCAAATATTCTGAAAAAGAGGAATTCAAGAAGCTCTTCGACTCCTTCCAAGTTCGAACACTAAGGTGAGTCAGAAGGTGACAATGTGGTGGATGGAGTATTTTTCAACACTCGACACGACGATCCCTTTGCTTCTCTCTTTTTTTACGTCCAATCAAAATGACACCCATGACAATTTTGTAAAAAACTATATGAATGAAATTTGATGTTCTGTCATTTTTACCTATAATCATTTATCTGAATGAATTGATTGTTTGTCATACTTTAATTTATACAAGGCTTTTATTTGGTGAATGTTGATGGTTAGATTCGTATCCGCTGGCTAGTCAAACATCGTGTTGTTGCCATCGACCGTTCAGGATTTTTGCAGGTCGTTTGGGTGTTATACATTGTGTGGTATTGCTTTGGATGCCAATACTTAGGCGAACCTATGTTTTGCATGACTGGACCCAAAAGAATTTTGTTTGATCGATCTACACCTCGTAGTAGGGTAGTCGATCATACTTTTTTATGTACTTTCCTCGGTTCCCTTCATGGAGCTTTATCTCTATGGTCAAATAACCACATCTAAAAATTGGCTCAAGACAACAAATTTTCAAGCTCGAGGCCTATGCGACCGAGTGTCAAAATGCTTCTTTTGGTCATCTTTCATTGTAACCGAAGTCATAACACTTCTTTTAGTCATCTTTCATTATGACCGAGCATCGAAACACTTCTTTTGATCTTATTTCTTGGGCACTTTAGTTCCCCGAGCCTCACTTCGATGTGTGGTCCGTTGAATTTTTAGTTCCTCGAGTGTTCTTTTAAATCTAGGGTTGCAACAACACAGTTAGATTTTTCGCAAGTGTACAACAAATAAAAAAAATCTTAAATGAAGTAAATTTACAAGTATGAGAGTCGTGAAAGTACTTTCTCAAACATGGTTACAATATATATCATTTCAAGAGAAAAATTTTTTAAGATCCTCTCCACTCTTGTTTGGTGGATTTTTTTTCAATGTATGATTTTAACTTGTAAGCTCCTGGGATCACCTTTTGATCGAGGATGAATGGAATAGTTCACATCTGAGCAAGCTTGCCGACTTATTGTCCCCTTGTGGTTAGATCGTCTTTCTTTAGACCAAGATCACCGGGTGAAAATATTTTTTCTTGAACTTTCTTGTTGTAATATCGAGCAGTTCATCTATTTATCTTTTCTTGCTGGAGTGCATGCTAGTTCAAACTTCTTCTAGTAGATCCATGGTAAGCGTCAATCTTTTGTTGTTTGCATTTTGTCAGTCGATGATATTCTCCTCATTGAAGGATGTTGCGGTGACGACTCTCGGTCTATGTTGATTGTACTTGACCGACAACTTTGCGTTCATTCCATGAGAAAAAAATGCAAGGGATTTTCCTAGTCACGGATGATGGCAAGATCTAAATGGCCCATATGACGGACGGGAGCAAGTTTGGTACCTTTGACTTTCTTCCTTAAGAGATTCATAATGATTTTGTTTGTAGCCTTCCCTGCCCTTTCCTTGAGTGTGGCACTTAGACGCAAATTTTATATTGATTTCTTGACATTAGTAGAAATCACTTGCACCCTAATCAGTGAGTTGGGTTCTATTATCGGTTTTGAGTATATTAGTAAGTCATACCAACAGATGATGCCAATCCAAATAAATTTCAAACGACTTCTATGGTTTGGGCTAGAGCTTTTGTATAAATCCATTTAGATAAATAATCCATGTCAATTAAGAGAAATTTTTGTTTCCCTCCTGAGGGGGGAAACAAACTAAGGATTTTGAGCCCCTAGATAGAGAAAGGTTAGCGGTTGACTATTGGTTGTAACTTTTGAGTAGGTTGATGTTGTAATGGAGCATATTTTTGGCATTTTCCGCATATCCTGAAAAACTCTTTGAAATATTGTTGTACAGTTGACCAGAAGTAGCCTTATATAGTCGACCAGAAGTAGCCTTACTTTTGAATTCGGTGCATGAAAATATTGCCTCCGAAATGGTTGCCGCATTCATTAGAATGCACATTGATATGCATCAAATCTCCATATTTTTCATGTTTTAATTCCCACATTTTCCTCTTCAAATACATGATTGTACACTTTTGAAAGGTTGGAATTGCATTTTGCAAGTTAATGGAGGACTACACGAAAATCAAAGTGAAAATGAGGGACTTTGGAACATAAGCGTTGGAGTAACCGCACTTGAATCAACTGTGGCCACCCACTTGAGTAGTGTTGTCACGCCGAAATTGGGCATGGTCATGTCCAAATGTAGAAGGAGATGTGCTTTGGATACCCCGGCATAGTCATGCCAAAACCTGGTGTGTTCCCGCGACCCAACCTAAGCAGATGGTGTAATTGCGCCACAAGATGGGTGGGGTCACGTCGGAGCATATTTTCTATTTTGAAAGTTTTTTAATGCGGGATTATGATGAATTTGAGAATATTTTTTAATTCATTCTACAAAATTATTGCAATTAGAAGATTTAGCGACCTTTTTGAGAAGGAAATGCAGAAGAGGCTAGAGTTTAGAGGGAGAATTCTTCTCTTCTTCCAAATTTTCTTTTGTCTGTATTTTCTGAGAAAGTTGTGAGAGAATTGGAGGCTATTCTTATAAGAAAGGAGATCAAAAAGCTGTAAGTACTTTTATTGCAACAAAAATTTTTCTTACATGTTTCTTTATTTTCTCCCCACGTAGTGAGATTAAAGCTTTGTTGTTGTATGAGTAGCTAAACAATTTTTTGTGCCTCTATGATTCTTTAGAAGATTTTCTTGGTTTGATTTTTATTCTATATTTTTCATATCATTTTATGAGCTTTGAATTGTTAAGAGCTGATGGTTAATCTTCTCGCCTTAGTTTACTCCTAGCCTAGAAAGTTTGGACGCTAAAATCCATACATAACGATTAGAATGATCACGAGATCCAAATAAAATAGTAATATATTAAACCATATCTTATAACCAATTATAGGGGATCAGAATTTATTCAGGATGCCATAAAGAAACGCGAAAGCTATATTTGTGGAATTCCAAATCTTCTTGGGACCTAAGAATAAGCATAAAAAGAAATCAATATCCTCGAACAACGACCCCAAAAGAGAAATTTGTATGAAAATCAAGTCAAGTGCCACATGTAAATCACAAAGTCATAATTCTCATTACTACTGGAAAAAACACCAACAAAACTTGATCCACATTTTGTTTTATTTTGCTTTCTTCAAAATCTACTAGACTCAGGATTTTACTTCCTTGCTTTCTGAATCCGCCAAGCTAGGTTAGAATAGGAGTAAACTAGAGCTTTTGTCTTTTCAAAATGATTTCTTAAAAAAATTTCATGTGGGATCGATATGTGATACTCTTACCAATGTAATTGCATTATTACTTAGCATGTATTTTTGTGTTGTGTGGCGAAATTACTTCGCATTAAGTTTTGGTGCGTCAATTTTTTTGTGCCGCTTTCGGGGAAGCTACACTAAGGAAAAGTTTTGTAACATAGGAGAATTGTAGTTGAACAACTAGAAATCTAAGTTTGGTATTTGTTTTCGTTTCTTCTCTAGTGTCTGTTGTTTTTCTTTTCTGTTCTTTTCATATTTCCTATTGCACTTGAATCGTTTTGTGTTCTTTGCAGATGCTGAAAAATTGAAACAAAAAAAGCAAAAAGGTAAAAAATGCTTTTATGTGTTGTTTGGGGTCAGTTGCTTTTATTTTTGAGTTTTTTTCTTTGAGTCTAGGATCACTAGTGTGTGAGTTCACCTTCACTTGTCCACTATTGTATGCGTAGGGGTGCACTCACTGATTTAGCACCATTTGACTTTGAAATTGAGTGGATTTTTAGACGTCATAGGAAAGNCATGTAAAAAATATTAAATAAACTATATATATTTAAAAAACATTAAATCAAACAGAAAATTCTACTTTATGAGAAAGCTAATATCATATAATATCGATTTAACTCAAATATAATAAGGCAAAGTTACCAACCATAGTTCACTAATCTAAATACATAATTCATATTCACAACCTAAGCTTAACATACAATCGTTACTTTGATCTTAGCCCAAATTCAAATAAAAGCCATCTAATTATCTGTAATTTTCTAATCAAGAGAAAATTTTCAAGTCTAAAATCAAACGAACATACTAACAAAGAGAGGTAGAGATAGAGAAAGAACAAGCGTAGAGGGACATTTCTAAGGATCCCGGCCCTAACCTATCAAAAGAAAATTCGTGATATTGCATCTGGAGAAAGAATTACATCACGCCTACAATTAAGCCAGCCCAAGCAGCTTATTGATGAAACAAACAGTGGTCCACAAGAAGAAGTAAAAAGCAATCTTCATAAATACATATTAAGTAGCCGTACCTCATTAGAGTTTATCATCATCAAATCGCACAAACTGACATCGCATTTTAAAAATCTTTAGGAAAACAAGGATAACCTCTAAAGCAGAATGCTAAGAGCTCAAAGCCTTCATAAGCAGACGGGCCACAGGCAGCAATAGTTTTTACCCGCTGTGCAGCAACTCTCTTTAGTCCTGAAAATAAAAAAGAAGAGCAACGATTGTGGATAAGTAGGACAGACTACCTTTTCGATGAAACATAATTATTATTAAAAAAATCATGTGTAAAGTTAAGAATACAGTTTCAAAAAAAAAAAAAAGTAAAATCAGCACTTTGAAATATTGTTTTGTCATTTACCCGAATAATCCAAATCAAAAAAACTTATAAAAGGTGTTGTCAACGAATGACGTTGGTTGATTCATGTGTCCATCGGACCTTTAGTCCTCCAACTGAGGTTTTCATAATTATTTAGAAAAAAAACAGGTATAGAGCAACTTTTTAGTGATGTAAGCAATCAGAACTAGCCTGATTAGAAATCTATAGTTGTATCTCTAAAAAATTATTTACAACTATACTAAAACATACATATTCCAAGATAAAAAATTAACAGATTCTCTAGCTTTGACAATCGTGGCAGTTTAAAATCTTTGCCTAAATTTCATTTTGGCTTGTCAAAAAAGTATCAATTTAGCAAAAAGGAAAATAATAACATCGTGTCATAAACTTAAATATATCAGCAATCTGAAAGTTTAAATATGGTTAAAAAATACAAAGTATTAAGAAAATAATAATAATATTCAAAACATTCCAAGTGAAATCTACTGCTTTAAGCCAATAACACCCACCCCATCTTATCAAGAGAGTTTCATAGCAACTTCTAGGATCACAGTTAAAGATTTTAAGCTAAGAAGACTGTAGCATGTGTACTCTTACTGGACTTTCTAACTAAATTGTTCACAGAAAATATGATTATGATTGGAGCTTCTAATTAAATTGTTCAACATAAAATGACCATTAAATTACACTCAGGAGCGAAACCAAGAAATTCCTTGAAGGACTAAATTCTCTAAATGGTAATCATAGAGTACAGTTGATAGAACACAAAATAATCTATAAGCTAAAATCCACTTAAAGATTCTCTGATCAAGTTGAATCGACAATCTTCTCAAACTAAATAGACTAGGGTGTGTAATAACTAAGGACAACCGAACTATGGTATCTTGATCATTATTATCATTCTTCCTAACATCAATTCTGTGTTAAAGGATAATGATTTTTTACTTTTAATTTAAATTGCTGCTACTATAAGCTAAGCATTTAGAACTTACTGACTAAACTTAATCAAAAGTTATCTCTCATGATCATGAGGGCTAATTAATCAAAACCAAATCATAATGTCCTTGCATATTGAAAGCAAAATTTCCAAGTAGTGTCTCATCAAAAACTCAATTTACTTTATTAAAATTAACCCGAATTATTACCTCTTAGTGAAAATAGGTGTAAATTTTTGGAGTACACACAATATCCTGGATGGGCTAAGGAGATTGATAACTTTTAAACTTTGGTATTCTGGTAAGAGTCACACTAGAAATGGTGTAGGTGTAATTATAGATAAGAAGTTGGTTTAGATATAGGTTCTAAAGATAAATTCTGTAATGACTTAGAAGACTTAATATAAATGATACCTCTTGAAGAAAGAATTTTTATTGGAGGAGGTTTAAATGAACATGTCGGTAGAATGGTAGAAGATTTCAGAAATATTCATGTTGACTATGGTTTTAGAGTGATTAATGAAGAAGGTAGAGTCACATTAGATTTTGCTTTAACGTATGACATTTTATTACTAATACTTTTTTCAAGAAAAGAGAAGAGCAACTTATTATTTATAAGAATAAATCTCGTAAAACACAAATTAATTATTTTCTTGTGAGAAAAAAAGATCGTCAAGATTGTAAAGATTGTAAGGTCATCCCCAGTGTAGATTAAAGTATCTAACATCGATTATTAGTTATAGATTTTAATATGAAAAGTTGTAAAATAAAGAATACTAAAATTCAACAGCGTATAATTAGATTGGGGTACCTAAAAAACAAATAAAATTATTTTCATGTGTAAAATTCAAGATTTTAAAATTTAAGATGTTTATGAAGAAACAAATGTTATGTGGAATAAAGTAACACATACTATTAAACAAGTGACAAAAGATGTACTTGGAGAATCAAAAGTAAAAGTTTCTATAAATAATAATAGTTGGTGGCGGAATAATAAAGTGCAATAAAAGATAAAATATATGATGTTATGTTATAAAAATTGGTTTAAATGTAAAAGCTTAGAGAACTGAGAAAAATATCAAGTGACCCGCATAGAGTCTAAAAAACTATTCGTGATGCTAAAAATTTTGCTTAAAATGACATTTATAATAGATTAGACGCCAAGGAGGGTGAAAATATATGTATAAACTAGTCAACCAAAGAGATAAGAAAAGTAAAAATTTCACTCAAGTTAAGTGTATTAAAGATGAAAATCAGAAAGTGTTTTTTTTTTTAAAAAAAATTCAACATAGATGAGTGAGTTATTTTGATAAAATTTTTAATGAAGTTTCTAAAAATATGATCCACCTTAGTCATCTTAATATTGTTAAGAATAATAAAATGTTTCATTTTTACCGTCATATTAGTAAAAAAGAAGTTAAGCAGGCTTTAAAGAAAAACAAGTGTGGAAAGTCTGTAGAACCTGATGATATCCCACTTGAAGTGTGGAAATATTTAGGAGATTTGGGAGTTTCATTGCTTACTAAATTCTTTAATATTATTTTAAAAACTAAAAAGATGCTTAAGGATTGGAGGGAGAGTATTTTGGCCCCCATTTTTAAAAATAAAGGGGATGCACAATCGTGTGCAAATTATAGAAGAATTATGTTGATGTGTCGTACTTTAAAATTATGGGAGAGGGTAATTGAACATAGGCTAAGAAGTATTACAAAAATTTCTCATAATCAATTTGGATTTATGTCCGGCAGGTCTATTATGGAAGCTATATATTTATTGAGAGGTTTGATGGAGAAATTCAGAGAAAATAAGGAAGATCTACATTTGATTTTTTATTAATTTAGAAAAAGCCTACAATAAGGTTCCAGTAGAAAGAGTTCTTGAGAAGAAAGGCGCTGATATGAATTATATTCAAGTCATTAAAGATATGCATACTAGAGTTGTTACTTGTGTTCGAATAGAAGGAGGATTGACTAAAGATTTTCCTATTTCTGTTGGATTACATTAGGGATCGGCTTTAACCCATATCTTTTAGCTTTAGTTATGGATGGTCTTACTAGACATTTACAGGAGAATCTACCTTGGTGTATGCTTTTGCTGATGATATCCTTCTTGTGGATAAGACGAGAGAAAAAGCCCAGCTGAATTATGGTGGTCTACATTGGAGTCTAAAGGCCTTTGCATGAGTAGAACAAAAACTGAATACATGAAATGTAATTTTAGTAATAGTAAGCCAAATGACAAGTGTAATTTTGAGTGATCAAATTATTAAAAGGTGTGAAAGATTTAGATATCTCGGGTCTATTGTTCAAAGACATGGTGATAAAGATGGGGATGTTATTAGTCGAATTCAAGTTGGTTGGTTGAAGTGGAGGAATGCTTCGGGCTATTTGTGTTATAGAAAAGTACCGCTTAAACTGAAAGGAAAATTTTATAAAATAATGGTGAGACCTGAATGCTCTATGGTGCAAAATTTTGGCCTTTAAAAGAGAAGCAAAATACTAAGTTAAGTGTTGTCGAGATGAGACTGATTAAGTGGATGAGTGGCTTTACACTTAGAGATAAAATGAGAAATAAATTTATCTGTGATATGGTTGATGTAGCTCCAGTGACGGACACAATTAGAGAGTCATCTTAGATGGTTTGGTCACATGAAACGTCGATCATCTGATGATCTGATTAGAAGAGTAAATTTTTTAGATCCGACCTATGTTAAGAAAGGCAGAGGTAGACCTAAGAAGACTGGGCTTATTGTATAAAAAATGATCTTAATTTAATAGAACTAAATGAAAATATGATACTAAATAGAACGTAATTAAGAAAAAGGATTCATGTAGCCGACCCTATTTAGTGGGATTAAGGCTTTGTTGTTGTTGTTGTTATTGTACATAATATCCTGGATCTCTAACATTATTAAAGTGCCTTGTCTTTATTAACACTCTCAATCATGCCACCAAAATGGTTAAAATCTCTACCCCTTATTAGCTCCTATGAAATCTTTTTACACCTCTTTCATTCAAGCTTCATGCCGATAAAAAGCTTAGCCAATGAAATCCAATTTCAAATTTGCATCAAAAGGAGGGTGAACCTTTATGAGATTGTCTTCAACATTTCAATAGGGCTACAAATGATGTCACTTATAGCGATAAGAATCAGGTGTAGGTTGCATTCACCATGAGTCTTTACACAAGAATCTTTCTCCTTACCCAAGAATCCTCTACATGCCATCGAGGACTTGCTCCTAAAGGCTACTAAGTTCATCATCACTGAAGAGTAAATGGCCCAAACTGATCAATTAAGATTCAGAATGAAGTTTACCACCAAGAAGTATAAAAAATTGTGCGATGATCATCCTAGCATAGGAATATCCAGAGAATAGATTTAGAAAGGCTCACTTCACTTGTTCAGGTGCACTACTGCAAAGACATCTATGAGAAGAGGTCATGGGGAGCCCATAACAAAAGTTCCACGACATTATTATTCCTCTACAATATAAACACTTGCCACAATCATAGTGGCCATCCAAAAAAGTAATAATTTATATAGTATATGCTAATGAAGAAAGATGGTGCTCAAGACCAATCTATGTTTTTGTAAATTCCATAACAATCACAGGCAAGATGCTGAGGACTACAGAGAACTGAGCGTCTAGTGACTAATTAAAGACATGTCAAAAATATTTTTCACTAAAACAAATCACTCTCACTGAGAAGAATCAAAGAAAACATGCTAGAGAAAAGATAGATGCCACATAAATCATCAACATCATGCATATGATCACTGGAGGAGCAAGAGCTGCGATTGCCCGACAAGAATATCTCAAGCGTTTTGATGAGTACGAGTTTCATTCTTTGGGGAGTTCTACTGCACTGATGTTCCAAATACAAGTCTACCTTCCATCTGAAACATCTATGATAATACCATAGTTATTTTGGCCATGTAAATCTTAAATTCTTCTTAGCGTGCCATCCAACAAAATTACTATCAACTTGCTATAGAAGAAAGTCATGAAGCAAACCAAAAACAAGTAGACGAGTTACTATCAATTCGACATATTGAACTATAACTACAAAGTTTACGTGGGAAAAATCACACTCTCTCACATTCAGGATTGAGGTAGTCATTCCTGCAACATTTTGCATACCAATGTCATGCACTTGACCCATAATAGCTTTATCTCAAGAAGGCATACCAAATTCAACTCAACAAAATGACTAATCACCGTAATGAAGTCTGGACATACTAAGAGAGTTCAAAATAGATATAAATGCCAAATCCAGGAATAGGACAAAGACAACTACTTCATGCAAAACAACCATAGCAAGTGCAACCACATTAATTTATTGCTCAAGAAGATGACGAAGGTGTAGCCGAGATGACTGCTCTGAGGGAGTATATCGCATATGCTATTTCTGGATGCTGATTCAACCATGTTTCTTTATATATTATATGTTTATTTGGGATGTAATTAATTGTAGTATGGATTTGTATTTTATGTTTTTATTCTGAATTTTGTATTTTTCATAGAAATTTTCGACTCTATAATTATATGTTAGCAATTTGCTTTATATTCTTTGTTTTGTTTATGTTTTGTTTTATTTTGGTTCTCATATTTAAAACTTAATTTAAATTTACAAATGTTCTTTTTTGGTTACTTTATCTCACTAGTAGTCTGAGCTCTAGGATTTCAGAAAACTCCTGAGCTGTGTTGTGTTACTGTGAACTACCGGCTCCTTTACTCACATCACGCCAGTCTCATAGCAGTGGGAGACAGTTCTACGATTGTCTGAGGGGTGTTTCAGCACGATGTGGTTTCTTCCGTCAGGCCGACATTCCGACATGCTCACATGCCGACAATCATCGTGGTACAATGGTTACCCAAGAGGACAGTGTCGTTGATGACAAACAATGTCAGAGTTTTAAATTGAACTTCTTAATTTTTTTACTTTTAATTGTAATTGTATTTCTTTATATTTTATTTCTTTTGATACTCACAAAATGGTGAGCAATGAATTTTCATTTTAGTAACTGCATTCTAATAGTTTGAGACTTCTGTTGTTTCTATTATGTTCTCCATGCAGCTCTGTTGCAAACAGTTTAACAAATTTATGGGCAGAATGATCATTTATCCAACTACAGCTCCCAGTAAGCTATTCTTAATAAGCTGCTTCAAACAGCAAACCAACTAATTCTGATAATCTACAGATTATCACAATAAGTTGTTTATCAGTAGATTATAAATACTCAATAGCTGCCCCAAACAGACCATTTGTCTTTAATTTGAATTTTTTATTGCTTGTACCATTTGATATTATAGTATAATAACCCATTTTTAACAAATTTGATAAAAATTTGTCAACTGAAAATATATCGAAAATTTTGGATCCCACATATTGCAATGAAAATTTTATAAAATTCTAAGCATCAAATTGATCAATTTGATATGTATTACTATATATAAATTTTCAATTTATTGAAGGATATAAAAATTGAAAGTTATAAGTTTAATTTACCTAATTAAAAATAATTAAATCGTTAATCATGCATGGTTACTGTTCCGAACGACTTACTTTTCGATATATGTGTTGAGGGGTCCATCTAAAGCCTTTGATTCCTCTCCTTGACACTCGGTTGCATCATGCGAAGCCCCTCCCACTTCCAATTTCCTCTTCCAATCTTCCTCTCTTGTGATTTTGATGCCCAATCACGGCACAATGCGATCCCACATTGTAGCTGAGTTGCACAGAGGAGGCGAGCACCACATACAATGCCGCAAAAGGCATTTTAGCACTCCGGGGAGAAATCGTTGAGTACGAACCCTATTTTACGCTATTCGTGACATTCATTTCCTTCCTCTTGTTTTCATTTTTGAGATTTGGCTCATTTTCCGTGCATTGTTTGTTCCACTTATGCCGAAAGTGTCGTAGATGGTTTGCAAGTTTTTGTAGAGGTCTTGACACAAAAATCAGTGAAGAAAAAGGAGATTTCAAATGTTAGGAAGAAGAGGTAAGAATGTTTAGGAGCTTTGGAAAGGCAGATTTGACTGTAGAAGCCCATTTGAAGTAAGAATGCCACTTTTTGGGTTAAATTACTTTATGAGCCGAAAAATTTATAAAATCCTAAGAAATTTACAGATTCTAGGTTATTTACCTTTAGCGGCAAGTTCCATGCAAACGTGTAGAATATCATTGACGAACGACTCCGTAAATTTTACGTAACATAATCCTATGCTAATTTAAGAGGAATAACTCAACTTACGGAAATCACTTGAATCTTAAAGTTTAATATTATATTTCATAGGTTATTAAGCTCAATATAAAAGTTATCCCAATATCCAATAAATAACTGAAGACTAAAATTTAGCATGAAAATTGATGTAAGTAATTACATTGCTAAATTTCAATAATCTTCTTTATTTCAAAACGTGAGTTGATTCATATATATGATTTTGTTTAGTTAGATTTATATTAAAGTAGATTCTTCATATTGTTAGATATAAAAGTTATGTATTTGCATGAAAGATATGTCTGAGATGCACGATATGTATGATATACATAATGTGTGAGATAGACATGATAATAAAGATATGCATGATAAGCTGGATAAAAAAAAGTGAGCAAGATAAGCTCGATAAAAAAATGATATACAGAATATAAGTAAGAGATAGGCATGATATAAGAGATATGGATGATATGAGAATTATATATTATAAAAGGTTGTATAGCAAAGTAAATATGCATGCCAGTAGATACATAAAGACATCTCAGAAGAATGTATGTTATAAAAAATGAAATAACTTATATATGAATGTGTATGTGCATGTTCAGAGGAGGATTCACCCCCTAATGATCCAGGCGGGGGCGTCGGTGTACTCGCACACGTAGAGTTTTTTCTACCACCCCAGACAATTATGATTGTTAGATCATTAGCCATAGTTCCAACGAGATAATATCAGTCAGGGACGAGTAGACTAGAGCTTACCTTCATATACAACTGTGATGCTTACAGTACTAACCGCTATGTCGACGGGTTAATATCGGCAAGGAGGTAGGTAAGGGTATTTCCACCCTACACATTTAAAATGTTTACATCGCTAACAACTGTGCCGACGGGAGTCGACGAAGCAAAATCAGTTGAGGGTGTGTTAGGTTTTCTTGAAGATGAACCTCACAGAAAAAGATGTGTATGTAATGAGTATAAAGTAAAGATAAAGTAAATACATATAGAAGTTTTGAGCATTTTCATTTAAAAAAGTTCATCATTATTAATATATTATCAGATTTCTTATAAAATAATTAAAAACTAGCATATTATAAAATTTCTTATAAAAATATAAAAGGTCAACATGCATATTGATTTCTTTTCCTAAGGTTACTGTAGTTTAAAAGTGTGGTTACTCCTAAGTTATCTTTAGATAACTCATAATGTTGTTTTAGTAATATTTTTTTGATTTTAAACATTTGAATAGATGAATCAGAGAAGAACCAATGTGTATAGAAGACGAAAAAAATAAATAAAAATGTACACTTCTAATTGTTAATTTTAATTAATTTATTTAGTAGCTCTTTCATAAATATTAGAATATTAAACTCTTAGTAATAGAAATAAAGTAGCAGAGAATTTAATTTCACTGTCTGACTGTCCATTCCCATCTTTAATAATTTCAAGCCCCTGGCCTAGTCATGACAAAAGTGATATCAAAGCAGTGATTTTGATCAGAGAAAGGTTTAGATTAAATAACAAGATTCTTAATGAATGAGCCAAAAGAATATTTTGTTTAAGTTATAAATAATAGAAATTAAAATTTTTAATCAAGTCTAACTAAATTATATGGTTGTTAATTCAAAATTAAAGATGATATGGAGGAAGAAATTAGATATCAAAATATAGCATTTATTGTACCCCAGAATGTCACAGTCAATGCTATTGCATTCTCTTATATGATGAATCATGTGACTCAATTGATTAAGAATTCTAGATATCAAGCTAGTATTAGTAGAGCACCAATGATATGTACTTGAAGCTCTTTCAAGATATGAGATCAGATTTGTTTTCTGGAGCAAGAGGGTCAATGGAAGTAGAGAGCAGACTATTGAGAGTGAAGAAGATTTTAGATAGATTTTCATGTCCATCAGAGAGAAGAGTTACACTTGCCACTTTTGTTTTTGAAGGGGAAGATGAAAGATGGTGGTAAGGACAGATGCAAGAGAAGTTCAGAGGTAGAACCAATCATTTGGTATAATGGGGCGAATCTGTGAAAACCTATAGAGATTGGTTTATACCATTGTCAGCTAGAAGACAGATGCAAGAGAAGTTCAAAGGTAGAGCCAAGCGTTTGGTATAGTGGGACGAATATGTGAAAACTTATAGAGATTGATTTATACCACTGTCAGCTAGAAGACAAATGCAAGATAATTCATTAATTTGGTGGAAGGAAATCGATCAGTTCTGCAGTATGAAGTGAAGTTCACTATGTTATGGAGATATACACCACAACTCATTCCAAATGTAGAGTAGAAATGTCATAGATTTCTTTCTGGATTAAAAGATTCAATTAGGCAACCATTAGTGACACTTAGGATTAAAGACTATTCAGCATAAGTGGAGAGGGCTAGGTAGGTGGAGATTGATTTCCAACAAACTCAAGTGTAAAGATTTCTTTAGGAAGAGTTCGGAAGAACTGACACCAACAGTTCATTCAGGAGAATGAAAGTTTATTAAGAAGAAGATAAAGTCCTCCACTGGTGGAGTCATTAGCCAAGTTGAGTGCGAAAAATAACATCGCGATGAATATTTACTTGGGTTGAAGGTGTTTTACTTATGCTGACAGCTTGGACATCAAAATGACAAATTTTCTAATATTGTTCAGAGATCCACATCAGATGCTCAATCAAGAAGAGATCCAACCCAAAGGAATTTTCGGGAGGAATCCAATTCAAGAAGTGGTCAGCTGAGAATAGCAGAAGGTGGCACTGTGACTCATAGTGAGCAACCAAGGCAGAACATTCGCCGAAGTGTTTGTCCCTTGACTTATCAGGAACCAAAAGAGCATGTGACCACTGATGTTGATACATAAAGTTTGATGGGTGAATTGTCTTTTGGTTGTTACATTGGATTTATCAGATCTATAGTTTATCACATATATTTCAGTTACCACTTCACAAAAAACCGACTTTTAAAATCACTTCATGCTTCATCTTTATAAAATATATAGTTGATGTGGAGCTCATAAATTTCGAGAATGAAATTTTATAAAGAGGGGAGATTGTAATGACTCATTTTTTAAGAAATTTTATTAAAAGCTTGGCGACTGAAAAGACTACCTCAAATTTCAAAACTCAAAAATTTTGATCACAACAATTTATAAAATTTTTCGCATCAAATCGATCAATTTGATATATAATACATTATATAATATTTGAATAGATTGAAAGGTTAAAAAATCGAGAGTTATAGGTTTAATTAGCCTAATTAAACATGATTAAATCATTAATCTCACATGGTTACAATTCCTACCGACTTATCTTTCGAGATATGTGTTGACGAGTCCATTCAAAGCCTTTAATTCCTCTGACCGGCTCACGGTTTGCGTCGTGCGAAGCCCCTCCCGCTTCTGATTCCCTCTCCTGATCATTCTCGTTCTCTTAGCACCCGGGCATGGCACAGTGCAATCCCGTATTGTAGCCGAGTCACGCAGAAGAGGCGAGCAACCCGTACAAAGCCGCAAACGGCATTCCAGGGCTATGGGGTAAAATCGGTGAGTACTAAACCCTATTTCATGCTATTTGAACCTTCATTTCCTTCCTTGTTTTTTTAGTTTAACATTTGCCTCATTTTTCGTCCATTACTCATTTCCAGTAGCCGCCATAGGTGTTGATCTTGTGTCGAAGTTGTCGTAGATAGTTTGCAAGTTTTTGTAGGGTCCTTAGCACAAAATTCAGTGAACGGAAAATGAAATTTGATGTGTTAGGAAAAAGAGAGGAATTTTTGGGAGCCTCGGAAAAACTTAATTGTGCTTGGAAGTATTTGAGGTGAGAATGTCACTTCTTACGTTAAATTGCTTTTATGAGCCAAAAATTTATAAAATCCTGAGAGATTTATAGATTCTAGGCTTTTTACCCTAGGTGGCATGTTCGAGGCAAACCTGTAGAAGATCTTCATTGGATAGCTCCGTAATTTCATGTAATATAATTCTATGCTAATTTATGAAAAATATTTAACTTTACAAAAATCACTAGAATCTTAAAGTTTAATGTTATATTTATATTTTATTAAGCTCAACAAAAAAGTAACCGCAATATTCAACCAGTTACTAAAGATCAAAATTTAGCATAATAATTGATGTGGGTAATTACATTCATAAATTTTTGCAATATAATTTATTTCAAAATGTGGGTTGATTTATATGTATGTTTTAGTTCAGTTAGATCGTATTACAGCAAATTTTTCATATTGTTAGAAATGTTATGTATGATAAAAAAGATATGCATAAAAGATATGTATAAGAAGCATGATATGAATGATATACATGATATGCAAGATAAATATGATAGGAAAGATATGCATAATAAATATGATAGAAAAAAAAAGATGTACGTGATATAAATAAGAGATCTGCATGTGATATGAGTTATATATAATGAATAGTTGTATAGCAGAGTACATATGGATATTTGTAAACGCATAAAGTTATCTCTGAAATAATGTATGTTATGTAAAATGAAATAATTTATATATAATGTGCATTTTCAAAGGAAAATTTCACCACATAATGGTACAGGTAGGGGACGTCGGTGTACCAATGCACATAGATTTTTTTCTACCACCCCAGATAATTGTAATAGCTAGATCACTAACTGTTGTTTTGACAAAATAATATCGGACAGAGGCAAGTAGACGAGAGCTTATCTCCCCAGACAATTGTAATGTTTACATTGCTAACCGCTATGTCAATGGGAAAATATCGGTCGAGAGGCAAGTAAGGGTCTTTCAACCCTAGACAATCGTGATGTTTATGTTGCTAACTGTTGTGCCAAAGAGAGTCGAAAGGGCAATATTAGATAAGGGTGTGTTAGGTTTTGTTAACGATGATCCTCATAGAGATTGATGTGTATATAAAGAGCATAAAATAAAGATAACTTAACTGTATATAGAAGAATTGAGCATTTTCATTTAGAAGATATCATTGATATATGCATTAACATATTATCAGTTTTCTTATAAAAACATGAAAGATTAACGTATTGTAAGATTTCTTATAAAGATATAAAAAACCAACATGCATACTGATTTTTTTCCTTGGGTTACTGTAGTTTACGAGTGTTATTATTCCTGGGTTATATTAAGTTAACTCATTATATTGTTTTAATACTATTTTTAAATTTTAAACAGTTGAACAAGATGAACATGAGAGGAATGACTGTCTATAAAAAACGAGAACAACAAACAGAAAGGCCATCATTTCTACTTGTTAACTTTAATTGACTTCTTTCATAAATATTTGAGTTTTAAACTGTTAGTGATAAAAATAGAATATCAAGAAATTTATTTTCACCGTCCGACAGGCTAATCCTGTCTTGATTGATTGCAAGCTCCGAGTCAGGTCGTGACATATGGTCCCTTGGATAAAAAACCCTGCTAACCCGATTATAAAAACCCATAGTTGTATAACTAAGAAATATTAATATTAATGTATTAACTATTTAAAAAAATATGGATATTTTAAAGACTTGATCGAACCATTGAGATTAAATTGATTAAAAATAGATGAATTCCTTAAAATGATAGAGTTATTATTTTATTCAAGTAAATAAAAAAATTTTGAGATAATTCTTAGCAACAAATTTTATCGGAATATGATACTATAATTAACTAAAAAATTATAAACAAATCACAATGAAACAAAATAACATATAGAAATAAGCCCACTTATTATGTATTACATTGAATGGACACAAAAAGTTGGCATTCCCTTCAAGAAGGGCAAGGGTGGGCACATCAAGTGAGAGAAAGACTATAAGAAGAGGAGAGAAGAGATAGAGTATGCGCGTGAGAGAGAGAGAGAAGCGAGGCTTAGGTGAGAGAGAAATGGCAGAAAACCTAGTGGGGCAAAACCGTGTAAGGCGAAGGAGACAACCGAACACAAGGTTCAATTTTTTATATCGAGGATATGAAAAAAAGAATGAGACAAATTTTTATGAAGAATTTCCATTTGAATGCAATACTAGATTAATTTTTTAATAAGATTTTAAAATTTAAAACATTATTTATCATGATTGATTAGTAGCCAACGAACAAAATCATTAAACTAAAAATATCATAATCTACTTATTTAATTTCTTCGATAGTTATACATTCAAATAAAAGTCAATTTTTTTTAGGTTAGATTATTAGATACTAATTGGTTTAAGATGAAAGATAATAGTAACAAAACTTATTTTTTATGTATATGTCGTACTTTATATAAGATGTGCTATATTTGAATTGGCTAAGCTACTATTGGAATAGATTATATTAAGATTACAAAGATGTTTGTTTAAAGAACCAAAGATTTATTAATTAAGCATAAATGTTCAAGACAAATTGTGGTGTTATTCATGAGTAATTCTCTCAATTAATGATACATTACACATGTCTAGGGTTTAGGGAAAATATATGAGAAAAAGAAGAATTCAATTAAATATGATGACATATATGTAATCGAAAATAAAAATGTAGTTTTCAAGTTAAAAGATCATGTGTAATGATATACTGATGGATCAAATCATCCAAGACTAAGGTAGGTAATCTCATTTCTAGATTGCACTAAATTGTTCTTCTCCTAAGCCTATATATTTAATTGAGATATTTATGTTTTCTCATTTAAAGCATAGGATTTGCGACAAGGTTGTACCTCATATAATTTATAGTGATTTATCATTCTGTGAAAATCATCTTTCATACTGTTATAAATGATGTGCGCATCTCCATGTTATATTTTAAATGGCTAAGTAAAACATATAGTATTATATGAAATCTTTCTTATAATAGATGTTGTAAGCTAAAAGGAATGCAAAGTGGTTCCATGCTACATTTCAAATGGCCAAGTAAAACATATAGTATTATATGAAATCTTTCTTATAATAGATGTTGTAAGCTAAAAGGAATGCAAAGTGGTAAAATATGAGAATGATTCTACGTACAAACTCAAAGTAAAGCAGCCTTAAGATACTTGTTAAGAATTATAACGTACCAGTCTATTGATAATTTCTTCAAAAGAGTAAATATATGAGCTATGCCTTGTTGTACTAATAGGGAATGTATCAGCCAATGGAATGCTAATTGCCATTCCACTATATACAATAGTAGATTTACGAGCTATACCCTGCCATGAAATTATATCGGCTAATTTTGAGTTAGATATTTATTTAGAGGGCGCATATAATATATAGTAGATTTACGAGCTAATTGCCATTCCACATATAATATATTAATTATATACCAAAGGGTAAGCAATGATATGATAAGTTCAGTTCAAGTTCATACTCTTATTGTTAAGTGAATGATACCATCATTTATTATTCATAACTATGGCTGGCAAATGATGTTTACAATCATAATTTTCATTAAGAAAAGGCAAGTTATGACAAGTTCTATGATGTTTTTAATAATTTAAATACAATGACTATGCATATCACTTATTTTTTCTTTCAAGTAATATAGTTCAGACCTTTTATTTATCAACTAATTTAAAATTTTAATTATAGCTCAACCTTATTAGCTGATAATAGTTTTTTAGGAAAATTCCTAGTACAATACATAGAACATAGAAAAGTTTTCTTTACAACAAATAAGAAGCATTCCTTTCATGTACATGTATAGTTATGATAGATGTTTATTATAGTTTAGATATTTTTTTTTTCAAATATATTGTTCCAGGATTTTTAATAACATCTTCATGTTAAATGAGATTTTTTTTTAAGTCGGACTTTTAAGATATTGAAAGTACAATAAAAACAGGAAAAAAAATTAATTTAAATTGCTATGTTTTATAGGAAGTGTATCAAGCTTTAAATTTCATCTATCTTGTGGGCTCAAAAAAATTTGATGCCCTCGGACGCTGCATTTGTTTTGCTTTTATTGTTGAGAGAGCTTTGGAAGGTCAAATTTTCAGAACGCATATAAGATAGTAAATAAGACACTCCCCAGAAATTTCACAGTCATTTTGCGAGGACTTTATGATATGGGGTTTGAGATCTTCCAATGGCGGAAGCCCCTATGTTTAATTATTCCTCTAAATAACGGGACAACATTTCCAATTAAAGTAAGTCATTTAGAGTTGAATATTTAACGTATAGTAGAAAAAAAATATATAGTTTAAGTTGTAAAATTTATCACTTTGAGTTTAAAGCTGATGTTGAGGGAATAATGACGAATCCGATCAAGATCTCAAGGTTGCGTCGTCCCGGATCGACATGGATTCTGATTTACTTAGTTAGAGGAGGTAATCAACCTAACCTGACTGAACGATTCTTGTCATCAACTATGGATTATGCGTCCAAGAGACCCTTATAGGACTAGGGTGAATGTTGGTCTAAGACGATAAATTTAAGTTAGCCTTAGCTGATAGAAAGTTTTAAATCAATCACTAGTATTTTTATAATTCACAACTAAAAGGGTAAAAAGTAGTTAGAAATATATGGGTTGTAGTCATAACCATAATAAAATGGTTTCATGGTAACAACCCTGCTAGAGAGCTATGGTCATAACTGATACTTTGTGATGACATTTGGCGACAGAAGAGCACTGACAAAGGACTTAGACCAAATCCTTACATACATTGAGATATTTTTTTAGTGTCGATATAACAAAACGTTCGATGTGACTTTCTCTCTTTGTGAACTAAAGTCAATCAGAAATTTTTCACCTGTGACAAATTGTTAAAGAGGGTGAATGAAATTTGATTTAGATATGGTTTGGTTTCGAGTTATTTTTCCTTTCTACCATACTTAAGACCGTCGTCGGAGAAAGTCCCATTTGGTGGTTGCATGTTTTGTGATCGTCTCTTGACGCTGAAGTAATACAACGCAAAAATTATGTCATTCTGAACTGCTCCGCATTCCCATTCCGCAACGTAGCTTTTGAGGGAGAAGCCCCTTCAAACAAAACCCTTAAGTTTTAAAGCGATCAACTTTAACTTAAGTCTTTGATTTGAAAACTTATTATGTAAGTTGGTTTGAAATTAACCCTTTCGCTTGAGAGTTTCAGTCAATACAACCATCATCAAAAATTTGAACATTTAGAACTTTAATATTAGAAGTACGTTTTAGCTTGTTAGTTTAAACTCCTTAGGATGTCATGTCATCTCTAGTCCTAATATGAATAATAAGACTGAATAATTTGGACTTGTAAATTCTTATATTTGTTATTTAGATACTATTTCAAAATTATTAGACTTGTCAACTCCAAGTTTTAAAATGGGGGTTGAACTAGCTGGGTTTGGACATGCGAATTTTATATCAGTGATTAAAACAATTAATTTAAAATTACTAGAATCGTTGATTACAATTCATAGGAGGATCGAATCAGTTATGTGAGACTTGCAACTCTTCTCTATAGACATAGTAATCTGATTAATTGATTTTAAAAATATAAACTATTTAAGTGCAAGTTTAGTCTTTAACCCGCACAACATTGCTAAACTGCTTGTTAAAGCATTTAGAATTTTAGTCGGAGCCCATGATAGTTTTAAATTTTACATAATTGAATACCTAAAGAGTTTTAAAAGCATTAAAGACTTGCACAAGTGATGAATTTAATATGAAATTTACATCAAGATATACATGCAACATTTTGTAAAATATGCATAATTGACTTGCATATATAGACATCCTGAACAATGCGTAATACGAGTATCTCAAGTGTTACTCATCTAAGTCTTAAGAGAGGGGCTCACAATTCAAGATTTTACATTTTGCATATAAGATAACCACAAAGTTTATATATATTTTAAAATCATTCAAAGCTTAAAATATTTCTAGAAGTATTATGATTTTGGGCTTTAAAGGGGGTCACCTTATGTCTGCTTACAAATTAGAATTACAGATCAGGTGGCGTGATTCTCAAACTTTGAATCCCTCAGCTTTCAAATTATCTTTAAACCCTAGGTTTCTAAGTTTAAAAGACCAAAATTTAAAATATTTTTAAGACACCAAGAGCCTAAATTTTAAAACTTACATTTTTAAATATTTTAAAGTTTAAAAAGCCTAACTTTCTAATGCCCAAAATTTTAAATATTTTCGAAACCATTACAGAATAAATTTTAAAAACTTTTTGAACCCTGTAATTCCAAATTTTAAATGCTTATTTTAAATTATTTTAAAATTCAGATGATTCAAATTTTATATAATTTTATAAGTTCAAAATTTCCAATAATTTAAGTTATTTACAAGTCCAAATCTGTCAAAAATCGGCCTGGGACTTGGAATTAAGCAGGTACAGACGATCGGATGATAGGAACTAAGTTTTTTTATTTTTATTTAACCATTAATAATGAAAAAGTCACTAATCAAATCAAATTAAAGCAGTATAATTAAATTTACCTTATTAAAGGTTGTTCATGTCTTCTATAAATACTATCTCTTCTATTGTTCATCACTTAATAAATTAATTTGACCTAAATAATTAGTTTGAAATTACTGTAAGCTAACCAAAATCAGTGAATACTCACTCATAAACTACAGTAATATAAGTGAAAAAAAAGTAATATGAATGTCAGTTAATCTTTAATAAATCAATATAAATATTTGATATTTTAAAAATATGATGATATTCAATGAATCTTAATATATCAATATCATATTTATATCATTTTATATCTATACAACCGTCACAAGAGCACCGTTTAAAAATTATATTAATTAAGATACTTCNACCTAATTAAAAATAATTAAATCGTTAATCATGCATGGTTACTGTTCCGAACGACTTACTTTTCGATATATGCGTTGAGGGGTCCATCTAAAGCCTTTGATTCCTCTCCCTGACACTCGGTTGCATCATGCGAAGCCACTCACACTTCCAATTTCCTCTCCCGATCTTCCTCTCTTGTGATTTCGATGCCCAATCACGGCACAGTGCGATCCCACATTGTAGTTGAGTTGCACAGAGGAGGCGAGCACCACATACAATGCCGCAAAAGGCATTTTAGCGCTCCGGGGAGAAATCGGTGAGTACGAACCCTATTTTATGCTATTCGTGACATTCATTTCCTTCCTCTTGTTTTCATTTTGAGATTTGGCTCATTTTCCGTGCATTGTTTGTTCCACTTATGCCGAAAGTGTCGTAGATGGTTTGCGAGTTTTTGTAGAGGTCTTGACACAAAAATCAGTGAAGAAAAAGGAGATTCCAAATGTTAGGAAGAAGAGGTAAGAATGTTTAGGAGCTTTGGAAAGGCAGATTTGACTGTAGAAGCCCATTTGAAGTAAGAATGTCACTTTTTGGGTTAAATTACTTTATGAGCCGAAAAATTTATAAAATCCTAAGAAATTTACAAATTCCAGGTTATTTACCTTTAGCGGCAAGTTCCATGCAAACGTGTAGAATATCATTGACGAACGACTCCGTAAATTTTACGTAACATAATCCTATGCTAATTTTAAAACTTACATTTTTAAATATTTTTAAGTTTAAAAAGCCTAACTTTCTAATGCCCAAAATTTTAAATATTTTCGAAACCATTACATAATAAATTTTAAAAACTTTTTGAACCCTGCAATTCCAAATTTTAAATGCTTATTTTAAATTATTTTAAAATTCAGATGATTCAAATTTTATATAATTTTATAAGTTCAAAAATTCTAATAATTTAAGTTATTTACAAGTCCAAATCTGTTAAAAATCGGCCTGGGACTTGGAATTAACCAAAGCAGGTACAGACGATCGGATGATAGGAACTAAGTTTTTTATTTTTATTTAATCATTAATAATGAAAAAGTCACTAATCAAATTAAATTAAAGCAGTATAATTAAATTTACCTTATTAAAAGTTGTTCATGTTTTCTATAAATATTATCTCTTCTATTGTTCATCACTTAATAAATTAATTTGACCTACATAATTAGTTTGAAATTACTGTAAGCTAACCAAAATCAGTGAATACTCCCACTCATAAACTATAGTAATATAAGTTAAAAAAAAGTAATATGAATGTTAGTTAAGCTTTAATAAATCAATATAAATATTTGATATTTTAAAAATATGATGATATTCAATGAATCTTAATATATCAATATCATATTTATATCATTTTATATATATACAACCGTCACAGGAGCACCGTTTAAAAGTTATATTAATTAAGATACTTTAATATTAATATTATTTTTCATGCACGAGAACCATTAGCATTCTCTCGCTAGTACCATAAAAAATTACTTCATCATATGGCTCATGCACATACATCCAAACAATATAGGCATATCATTCAGGCGATTACTGTATTCAATTTANTCCACTTTAGGATTTTTATAAAACAGTTGTCAATTTTGATTACCTTTCGAGAAAAAATACGAGTGTAATCCGTATTGTGAGATAACTGAATAAAGTATATGTCGACCGTCAAGTAAGTCAATATTTAAACTACTCGATAGCTTCATAGCATCAAAATTTTTCTGAATGAACTCAAATTTAGGGTGACCATAAATGAATTTCCCCACTAGAGTGCCAAGAAGACGCAAGAGTACTAGTTTAAACCTCAAATAGAAAAGGAGCAGGTTCCTTAATTTTTTTACTAAGCTTTTTAATGAAAGTGTAATCACCACTACCTTCAAGAGCCTCGTAGAAGGATTGCGAAACAATGCAGAACTTACCGATACAAAAACCATCCTCTAAAACTGAAATAGGGGCACGAGTAGGGTTTAGATTGTCGTCGACAAGGGCACTGGCATAGTAACGAATCGTCGTGACCATCTCCTATAGGCAAGATGACCACGGACAAAGTCAGGAACGAAAGATGACGGGTCAAGCTGTGACTAGACGACATCGTGAGAGCTGTCTGCAAACACCGACGAGGCAATCAGAAAAGGAGAAGGTTGGGTGTGAAGCCGTTCGTCGTCGAGCATGATGAAATCGTTCGTCGCGGAATACGACGAAGTCGACGAAGTGAAAAGGCGAAGGATTCAAAGCCGGAAATCGCCATCAGGCAAAAACCCTAGCAGAGCTGCACGCCGACAACCCATTATATTATGATATATATATATATATATATATATATATACACATTCATCAATGCATGATTATAACTACCAACTAGCCTAAAAACATTTATAACAATGTGATTAATGCGGAGAAGAATATATAAATCAAAATAAAATAGTTTAATTTGTTATTTTATATAAATCAAAATAAAATGAGGAGAAACAAAATATTACTATAGATTAAAACTACAAGCACTCACCTTAATATCGATTAATTTGTTATTTGATTTGTCTTAACCACGACACTTCTAAAATTGAAAGCTTATAAAAAACGTAGATATTCATATTAAAATTTTCTAATTAATTATCATTTTAATTAGCTATTTAAATTTACATTATTCAAGTATTAAATTTTCATTATTTTATTTTATGAAATCCTAATTAAATTCATTACTTACATTATAATATAAATTTAATTTTTTTCTTACTGAAGTTTGCGCGGGTCAATCTTCCTCCTTAAGCTTGCACACTTCGCCTCATTCTATTCCCCCCCAAATCTGAAATTCTTATCAAAAGCCCTAAATGATAAAATTTTCTATTAATATTAATATATATATATAGATTAAACTAAATAGATTATTAGATTTTTACTTTTTACAAACCCGGTCGAGCCATAATTCATGCACGCGAACCTCTCCTCTGCACGCGGGATCCGTACGTCACCTCCCTCGCATCAGAGCACCTCCTTCGATCGCAGCTTAACGTCGGTTTCTCTTTTGCCCAACACCAATGTCGTTTCCTCCTTCGATCGACAACGATGTCGACCAAGTGAAAACCCCAACTTACGCTTGTCGGTCCTCGCACGCGTTGTTTGAGTCTTAGGTAGGTAAACCTCACCTCTGTCAAGTCATTTTAGACACGAAAGTAACCTTTCAAGTTCTAGACCCCTCTCGCTTCATCTAAACCCTCTTCGTCTGCTTAACACATTGCTTCCTCTCCACATCTACAGTTTCTGACTCCTCTCAAGCAAATGAAATGAGGTATCACAATCTTTCCTACTTACAAAAATTTTATCCTCGAAAGTTATAAACAGACTTTGAGTCATTTCTCATTAAGTAGGACAACATTAATTGTCCATAAATTTTCTATTAGACTCCATTCTTCTATAATTTCGAGTGTATCACTATGTTTGGATGGATATACTTGTTAATTTAAGTTAACTCCAATTTATTTATTTTTATTATTATTACAATTTTTTTAAATTACCCTATTGGCTATTTCATCATATTACATTACTTAACCTTAAATCTTGTCACTGATACCACTTTTGCCACGACCCAACGGAGGGCTTGGAATTAACCAAGGTGGGCTCAGGCGGTCAAACTACAGTAGCAATTTTTTCAGCAACTAATCAAACTAAATTGAAGCAATATAGTAAAATTAACTTCATTACATGTTGTTCGTGTCTTCCATAAATATTCTCTTCTATTGCTCATCCCTTAATAAATTAACTACACTTAAAAAATTAGTTTAAAATAATTATAAGCTAATCAATGCCTATGAATACTCGCACTCCTAAACTATAGTAATATAAGTGAAAAGAAAGGAATATGTATATTAGTTAAGCTTTTCATAAATTAATATAAATATTTTATATTTTAAGAATATGATGTTATTCAATGAGTCTCACTATATCAATAGCATATCTATATCATTTTATATCTGTACAAGAGTCGCATTAACACCGTCTAAAAATTGTACTGATTAAGGTGCTATAATAATAATATCATTTTCATTTACATGCGCGAGTGCATTAGCCTACTATATATAACCAAAAACCTGTCATTAATATAACAAAATTTTTCATTAATATTCTAACCAAAAACCCTAAATAGCAAAATTTTTCATTAATATAACAATATATATATATATATATATATAATCAATTAAATAAATTATTAGATTACCTGTTATAAAACCTGTCAAGCCCTAATTCACACACACGAACCTCTCTGATATATGCAGGATCTGCAGGTCGCCTCCCTTGCACGAGAGCTCCTGCTCTAATTGTGGCTTGATGGTGGATTCTCCTCCTTTGCTCGACACCAACGCCAGCTCCTCTGCTCAACACCGACATCGACTAGGTGAAAACCACATCTTATGCTTGCAAGTCTTCATACGTGTGGTTCGACTCTAAATATCGCTTCTAGAGCATCATTTTTATACATGAAAGTGTACTTTTAAGTTCTTGACCCATCTCGCTTCATGTCCTACCCGACTCCTCGCATGCTCTCGCCCTTTTCAGTTTATGACTCCTCTAGGGCAAATGATATGAGGCGTCACAAAATCACCCATAATTCTAGTAGCCCCTTCGGGTCAACCCTCATTAAGAGGCACGAGTGAATGTCAATCTTCCCAACTATCCTAAAAAACTGATTGATCAACGTCATGAGACACTACGACTTGGGAAACAAAATAGAATATTTAACCCATGGTCTTAAAAGATGTTATAAGCCTCCATTGAACCTGGGAAAATGTTGAAATCACAAGCAAGCATTTCCCCAAGCATAACTTAATTCGAAAAAAAAGAATACTCTCATTTCCCGAGATGAGTATTTCAAATCCCTAAACTTATAAAAAATATCCAAAAGGGGGAATAATTTTAAAAAATGATAAATAATTCCCCAAGAATAGGAGAGGCAAAAGACAAAAGAACAAAAGGAAATGGGTTTGTGTTGGTGAATAAGGGAAGAAACAGAAGTACAGGCTTATGCAACTTGAGAGAAGATTGCGACTGTGTGGGAGCAGACAAACAAAGACGAATGTACGGGAGACAACAAGCTTCGATCAGCAGTTGTGCTTGTGACTGGAAGTGGAAGAATAACAGAATGAGCACAGCCTCAATCTCGAATCGGAGCGGAAGAAATAAAGAAAAAACTTTTGCGGTGAGGTTTTTAAAGCACCAAAGAAAACGATGAAGCAAGGATTGGGAATAAGAAAGAAGAACAGTTGCAGTTCTAAAATTGTGGGATGAACATGAAGACATGAAGAGCGGCACTGTGCTATTTCAAACAGGAGATGAGGACGTCGGTGTAGGGGCCTCAGTTGAATTTGTGTAGTTGTCGAGAGTGGGGAATACAAAAGAAAGAAGAGGAGAAAAGGGTTCAACAATCTAAGGAGTGGGGGGTTGAGGAATAGTGGACGCTTCATATATGNAGGAGAATTTCTCAAAGTGTATCTTCTCGACATCAACATCAGGCTTGTAAGGCACAGGAATCTCGCCTTTCTTTTCCAGAGGAAGAGTAAGTCTTCCAAAGATGGGTACATCTACAATAAGGCCAACCTTGATCAGATACGGGATGATACTTCCAGGTTTGATATCATCATAAGTATTTTTGATATCGTCATAGATCAATACCACTGGTATTTTCACAGTCTCTGAGCCATGCGCATGGATAGTTCCTGCATCAGGAATCAATCCAGACACAAGCTTCCTCCCATCACTTTCTATTAAGTAGTCAATGTCTATTAGCGGAATGGGAATAGGATTTGGGTTTGAAATTAGCACATCCACTACAATTTCTACCTTATGCAAATTGATGGAAGGAATGTGAACCCCAACCACATCTGCTGTTGGCTTTCCAAACCCTATTGCCCCTTCAATCTTCTCACCAATGTCCTGAATGAAATCTTTAACCTTATCAAGGAAGCCACCCTTCTCATCATTATTCTCTTCATCCTTGTTCTTCTTCTCCTTAACCGCTCTCTCAACAACTTCTGGATTGTCAGATGACGCCATAGCTAAGAAGTACAGTGCATTTCATGTTAAGTGGCAAAGCAACAACAAATACATTTCATTATGATCTTAGACATAAATAAGTAAATAGAAACAGAATGGTATGTAAATGTGTTTTCACCTTGGAATCATATTAAAATCATTAGGTGATAATTTAATAAAAGAACAGCTGAAAAATAGTTTATACTTTATACAAACAAAATCCCCTTGAAGAAACACTATATTCTATGAGGCAAGAGTTATTGCAGAAAGATCAATCTCACAAACATCAGAAGGCAATCAAATAACAACATTGAAGCAAGGAAATGATGTCAAGAAACTGTCAACACACATTTTCAAGGATTACCACTTACATATTCTCATATTTAAAACCAATCAGGAAAAAGAGCAATAACCGATGGTATTCATTGCTTCTGATCCCATATGGGGCAAGTCATTCTCAATATGCCATGAAAGCATTAGGGCGAATCTTTATTTTGGGCTGCCTAATAAATGGCTTGCGATGCATAAATCTTGAGAAGTGTTTTTTTAATGCTGCCTAATAACCATTTTCAGTGCAAATAATTTAAGAGGTATTTTTTATATTAATACTGGCATCCATCAAAATCAACAGTTTTGATCATTGAGGTGTTGTTTGGCTTCAACTAGAATTTAGTAAATAATGCAAAAAAAAAAATAGTGAACTTTTAGACAATTAAATCCTTAAAATAGTTTNATATATATATATATATATATATATATATGTATATTGAAAAAACTCAAGGGCTAATATATTAAATAGGAAAGATACAGATAAATTGTATGAGTGGGCCTAAAAGAAGGTACACAACCCACACGATACAACACACAAAATCCCAAAAAACAAAAAAGAGAAGATACATCTAAGATAAAAAAAAAACAAAAATCCACCAACGCGTGCAAAAAGCTAGGGACGACTCAGTTTCGTCATGCCTCTGCCTCGAGTTCTCGGAAGGGAGTCGAATAAAAAATTAGTGAGGTGTGTATCATTACCTAAAGAAACCAAAGTATCATCCATCAGATTCCTGAGCTCAAGTAGGTCTTCATTCTTCTTCTTTCTTCTGGATGTGTAAACCTGTCATTCCTCATCCGAGGATTGACTCATCTGATTAGTGGATGTTCGGATAGGTGTAGGTTGTTGCACATCATGAACCATATGTGCCTGAGTAACATTAACATCTTGTTCGACCTGATGAAGCGGTAGAGAAACAGTAGCGAGATTGCCACCAGTAACATCGATAATAGGTTCTAAAGCTGGTGAAGTCTGTAATGAAGTCCGAGTAACATGCTCCAAATCAACGGGGGTAGAACGATTTGGGTATGGTGTTCTTTATCTGAGACAACCGAGAATTGAATAGGAGGATCATCAGAAATTTTCCCATCAGGAAAAGCGTCAATGTATGTCCAGTGTTGGAAAGAGGGGCGGGTTGCACCTCCTCAACAGAGATGGTAGGTGGCAAGACATCCACCCCCAATTCAGCATGAACGGGTTGCTGAACTTTAGCAATATTCGACCTTAAGTGAGGAAGCAAACGATAGCAAATAGTAGAGTTGTGGCCAAACATACTAAAAATGAGAGCAATATGAAAGGTGTGATTCTATTTCAACATTTTGTCAATACCCAATGTGATTGGATCCAATTTATACCTCATCCGGAGCTGGTTAGGTAATATCTCTCTCGACTAACACACAAGTCACAGAGGGTCTGGTGACAGCAAGCGTAGGATTATCAATCTTGAGAGACTTACCGTAATTAGTTGCTAAAGAGTAGAGAATTTCAAAGTTGAACAGGTGTAGTTTTAACCCCGAAAATGTCATCCAAAGAGAAATGATAGAGGACTCTGCTTTTGGATCAAAGTCGACAGTCCACTTTATGATTTTTATAAAAGAGTTGTCAATCTTAATTACCTTTCGAGAAAAAATATGTGTAATCCGCATTGTGAGATAACTGAATAAAGTATATATCGACCGTCAAGTAAGTCAATATTTAAACTACTCGATAGCTTCATAGCATAAAAATCTTTCTGAATGAGCTCAAGTTTAGGGTGACCATAAATGATCTATTTCAACCTTTTGTCAATACCCAATGTGATTAGATCTAATTTATAACTCATCCGGAGTTGGTTGAGTAATATCTCTCTCAACTAATACACAAGCCACAGAGCGTCTGGTAACAACAAGCGTAAAATTACCAATCTTGAGAGGCTTAACGTAAGTAGTTGCTAAGGAGTAGAGAATTTCAAAGTTAAATAGGTGTAGGTTTAGCCCCGAAAATGTCATCCAAAGAGGAATGATAGAGGACTCCGCTTTTGGATCAAAGTCGACAGTCCACTTTAGGATTTTTATAAAACAGTTGTCAATTTTGATTACCTTTCGAGAAAAAATACGAGTGTAATCCGCATTGTGAGATAACTGAATAAAGTATATGTCGACCGTCAAGTAAGTCAATATTTAAACTACTTGATAGCTTCATAGCATCAAAATTTTTCTGAATGAACTCAAGTTTAGGGTGACCATAACTGAATTTCCCCACTAGAGTGCCAAGAAGACATAAGAGTACTGGTTTAAACCTCAAATAGAAAAGGAGCAGGTTTCTTTATTTTTTTACTAAGCTTTTTAATGAAAGTGTAATCACCACCACCTTCAAGAGCCTCGTAGAAGGATTGCGAAACAATGCAGAACTTACTGATACAAAATAAATAAATTGGAGTTTAGCTATTGGCTATACTTGTTAATTTAAGTTACCCTATTGGCTATTTCATCAGATTACATTACTTAACCTTAAATCTTGTCACTGATACCACTTTTGCCACAACCCAACGGAGGACTTGGAATTAACCAAGGTGGGCTCAGGCGGTCAAACTACGGTAGCAAATTTTTCTAATTTTCTTTAACATTCGACATATGAAAGAGCAACTAATCAAACTAAATTGAAGCAATATAGTAAAATTTACTTCATTACATGTTGTTCGTGTCTTCCATAAATATTCTCTTCTATTGCTCATCCCTTAATAAATTAACTACACTTAAAAAATTAGTTTAAAATAATTATAAGCTAATCAATGCCTATGAATACTCGCACTCCTAAACTATAGTAATATAAGTGAAAAGAAAGGAATATGTATATTAGTTAAGTTTTTCATAAATTAATATAAATATTTTATATTTTAAGAATATGATGTTATTCAATGAGTTTCACTATATCAATAGCATATCTATATCATTTTATATCTGTACACGAGTCGCATTAACACCGTCTAAAAATTGTACTGATTAAGGTGCTATAATAACAATATCATTTTCATTTACATGCGCGAGTGCATTAGCCTACTATATAAATGAAAGTATGACAATAAGACGCAATAGAGAAAAAGGATTCATGTAGTCGACCCCACTTAGTAGAATAAAGACTTGTTGTATGCACGAGTACCTTAGCGTTAGCTCATTAGTAGCATAAAAGGGTGAATCATTCATAGTTAGTTATGCACATACTAACAACCAATATAAACATATCATTCAAATACTCAATATATGAATAACATTCAATATATATATAACATTCACCAACACATGATAGTAACTAAAAACATTCATAATAATATCACCAATAAAATAAAGTCTATATAAGTATCATCCGCTACTGACGCAAAATAGTTGAGAAAAACTAAAATATTATCATAGATTAAAAATGAGAGTACTCACCTTGATGTCGATTAATTTGTTATTTGATTTGTCTTGACGTCAACTCTTCTAAAATTTGAAACTTATAATAAATATAGGTATTCATACTCCCAAATTTTAATTATTATCATTTTAATTAACTATTAAATTTATATTATTTAACTATTAAATTTTGATTATTTTACTTTATGAAATCCTAATTAAATTCATTAATTAAATTATAATATAAACTTAAACTTTTCCTTACAGAAGTTAGCGCGGGCCAATCTTCCTCCTCCTTTAGCTCGCATACTTTGCCTCCTTTTCCCCTCCAATTCTAAAATTCTAACCAAAAACCCTAAATAGCAAAATTTTTCATTAATATAACAATATATATATATAATCAATTAAATAAATTATTAGATTACATTTTATAAAACCTGTCAAGCCCTAATTCACACACACAAACCTCTCTGATATATGCAGGATCTGCAGGTCGCCTCCCTTGCACGAGAGCTCTTGCTCTAATTGTGGCTTGATGGTGGATTCTCCTCCTTTGCTCGACACCAACGCCAGCTCCTCTGCTCAACACCGACATGGGCTAGGTGAAAACCACATCTTATGCTTGCAAGACTTCATACGTGTGGTTCGACTCTAAATATCGCTTCTAGAGCATCATTTTTATACATCTTGACCCATCTCGCTTCATCTCCCCTCTCTTCGACTACCCGACTCCTCACATGCTCTCGCCCTTTTCAGTTTCTAACTCCTCTAGGGAAAATGAAATGAGGCGTCACAAAATCATCCATAATTCTAGTAGCCCCTTGGGGTCAACCCTCGTTAAGAGGCACGAGTGAATGTCAGTCTTCCCAACTATCCTAAAAAACTTATTGATCAACGTCATGAGACACTACGACTTGGGAACTAACCCATGGTCTTAAAAGATGTTATAAGCCTCCATTGAACCTGGGAAAATGTTGAAATCACAAGCAAGCATTTCCCCAAGCATAACTTAATTCGAAAAAAAAGAATACTCTCATTTCCCGAGATGAGCATTTCAAATCCCTAAACTTATAAAAAATATCCAAAAGGGGGAATAATTTTAAAAAATGATAATTAATTCCCCAAGAATAGGAGAGGCAAAAGACAGAAGAACAAAAGGAAATGGGTTTGTGTTGGTGAATAAGGGAAGAAACAGAAGTACAGGCTTATGCAACTTCAGAGAAGATTGCGATTGTGTGGGAGCAGACAAACAAAGAAGAATGTACGGGAGACAACAAGCTTCGACCAGCAGTTGTGCTTGTGACTGGAAGCGGAAGAATAACATAATGAGCACATCCTCTATCTCGAATCGGAGCGAAGGAAATAAAGAAAAAACTTTTGCGATGAGGTTTTTAAAGCACCAAAGAAAACGATGAAGCAAGGATTGGGAATAAGAAAGAAGAACAATTGTCGTTCTAAAGTTGTGGGATGAACATGAAGACATGAAGAGCGGCACTGTGTTATTTCAAACAGGAGATGAGGACGTCGGTGTAGGGGCTTCAGTTGAATTTGTGTGGTAGTCAAGAGTTGGGAATACAAAAGAAAGAAGAGGAGAAAAGGGTTCAACAATGTAAGGAGTGGGGGGTTGAGGAACAGTGGACGCCTCATATATTTTTGTATCCGACGAAGAGAGAGGGAATGGTTATCACACTGACGCAAGCTTCAACAGGCGGGAGCAGGTAAGTAATTAATAGGGTTAATTAATTTATTATTATTTTGCTTTCTTTTTCTAAAACGGACAACACATCTATTCTTAAATTGATTTATTCGAGCTCCTGGTATTTGGCGTTATTGATATTCTATAAAATTGTAGCTTTTATTAAACAATTAATTGGCTCAAGTATTAAGTCCTATATCAAGAAGATATGATATAATTTTAAATAATATTAGTAAATCTCATGTAAAAATTTATAGGATTCAAGATTTTTAATGTGAATCTACATCTAATTTTCAATGCTACATAGGACTTCAACATACATAAATTATTCTTTAAACACAAACTATTAATTCCAAAATTAATATCAAATTCAAATGAAAGTATGCATTCCACTAAGAAAATAATATAAGAAACTACGTATCACAAGTCACATAGTGCTTGAAAGTTATAAGTGAGAAAAAAAAACAAAAAAGCAACAACTTTGATAAAGCTAAGTCAAACAATAACCAATGATAAAAAATTGATGAAGTGGGAAGAAGGGAAAATAAGCCATTAAAAAAGCATTCCAAGAAAAAAAAAGGAATTTACACATCCAAAGAATTTTCTTATTCAATATAGACAAATTCTACATGCCCAAGATACAACAACATATAAGCCTCATGCACCAAATAAAAAATTAAAAGGAAAAAATCAGCCGAGAAAGTCAACACCAAAGAGCCAAACCACAGAAGCTATAGGCCACAAAGATTGAACTAACAGCAGCCACTGCTAACTTGCCATAGAGGCTATAAGTAAGCCAAAAATAATAATAATTATTATATATATATATATATATATATATATATATATATATATATATATATATATATTAAAAAAATAAGATATCTATCATAAGAGCCAAGCCATCACATTAGTCGCTAAATAACAGAATAAAGAAACCACAAAATAATAAGCATAGTGGCCATAGAAAACAGAGGGAGCCACTAAAGCTACTGCAAATGAGTCATATCTAAAGGAAAGCTATAGTTTCGTATCATAACACAATCACCTTTTTAATACTAAATTCCCTTTAAAAAATGATAGTTTTTAAGTTAAAAAGATTAGAAGAAAACTTTATCGGCAAGTTAAGCATAGAAATGATTCTTTTTTTTTTTTTTCCTAATATTATTGTAGTAGATAGAATTTTAAGCTAATTTCCAACCAATAAAAATGAAGAATATGTCAATAATGTGTATGAATCATCAATATAAAGCCAAATAGGACTGCAATAGAATCATAAGATACACGCATCAAGTGCACCTTCCTAAACTACAATGAACAAGTGATAACTATAGTATGTAGGCCTGCATCAAGACTCTGTAGAGCATAAATAAAAAATTCATATGCTAATATAGAAATTCAGATTGAATAAAAGAGTGAAATAAATGTAATAATGAAGATTGTGAAGAATAGAATCACCATACCTCATCATCATTATCATCATCATCTCCTTTTTTGAGGCGAGTCCTTCCACCCTCCTTACTAATGGGTAACTTCATTGCTCCAAAAGGAGTGTCTACATCAATATTCCCTTTTATTGAATAAGTGGTACCTCTTCCCCTTATCATGTCCCATAGAGCAGATCCAAAATCCTTTGGCCTGAAATTTATTGGAATCTTCATCTTGCTAATTCCATTTTTATCAACTTTTGTGGAGTCAGTAAGCTCGGCACTTCCGATGCTCACGTCAGATAGCAAAATTTCGTAGTCAAGCTTATTTAGTGCAAGCTCAAAGTCATTCTTGTTCTCTAATTTTAAGTGTAGAGTAGCAATAGTTTCTTCAAAGGAGAATTTCTCAAAGTGTATCTTCTCGACGTCAACATCAGGCTTGTAAGGCACAGGAATCTCGCCTTTCTTTTCCAGAGGAAGAGTAAGTCTTCCAAAGATGGGTACATCTACAATAAGGCCAACCTTGATCAGATACGGGATGATACTTCCAGGTTTGATATCATCATAAGTATTTTTGATATCGTCATAGATCAATACCACTGGTATTTTCACAGTCTCTGAGCCATGCGCATGGATAGTTCCTGCATCAGGAATCAATCCAGACACAAGCTTCCTCCCATCACTTTCTATTAAGTAGTCAATGTCTATTAGCGGAATGGGAATAGGATTTGGGTTTGAAATTAGCACATCCACTACAATTTCTACCTTATGCAAATTGATGGAAGGAATGTGAACCCCAACCACATCTGCTGTTGGCTTTCCAAACCCTATTGCCCCTTCAATCTTCTCACCAATGTCCTGAATGAAATCTTTAACCTTATCAAGGAAGCCACCCTTCTCATCATTATTCTCTTCATCCTTGTTCTTCTTCTCCTTAACCGCTCTCTCAACAACTTCTGGATTGTCAGATGACGCCATAGCTAAGAAGTACAGTGCATTTCATGTTAAGTGGCAAAGCAACAACAAATACATTTCATTATGATCTTAGACATAAATAAGTAAATAGAAACAGAATGGTATGTAAATGTGTTTTCACCTTGGAATCATATTAAAATCATTAGGTGATAATTTAATAAAAGAACAGCTGAAAAATAGTTTATACTTTATACAAACAAAATCCCCTTGAAGAAACACTATATTCTATGAGGCAAGAGTTATTGCAGAAAGATCAATCTCACAAACATCAGAAGGCAATCAAATAACAACATTGAAGCAAGGAAATGATGTCAAGAAACTGTCAACACACATTTTCAAGGATTACCACTTACATATTCTCATATTTAAAACCAATCAGGAAAAAGAGCAATAACCGATGGTATTCATTGCTTCTGATCCCATATGGGGCAAGTCATTCTCAATATGCCATGAAAGCATTAGGGCGAATCTTTATTTTGGGCTGCCTAATAAATGGCTTGCGATGCATAAATCTTGAGAAGTGTTTTTTTAATGCTGCCTAATAACCATTTTCAGTGCAAATAATTTAAGAGGTATTTTTTATATTAATACTGGCATCCATCAAAATCAACAGTTTTGGTCATTGAGGTGTTGTTTGGCTTCAACTAGAATGTAGTAAATAATGCAAAAAAAAAAAAATAGTGAACTTTTAGACAATTAAATCCTTAAAACAGTTTGGCATGATAGAGATTAAATTAAGTTAAATTATCAAGAATTCTTTAACTACTTTTTCGAAATTTAATTTTGTTAGCTAAAATGGGATTTTAATAATGACTATTAATAATGAAAATCATTGCCTTCGATTATAGTTAGCATAAATAATATTTCATTAATTACTAATTATTATATTACTAATGTAATTTCTAATAAATATAGAATAATTTAATAAATACCTCATGGGAGCACATTATATGGAATAATCTTTGAGGTGTCTCTTAACATTTGCTATTTTTTTTTAGTTAATTTGAGCTCAATTAGAATGTTAATTAAGTTGTTGAGACAAATCTATTTTAACTAAACCTAAAACTCAAAATATTTATTACAAATTCAAATTGAACCTAAAATGTGTGAAAACAACCATCATTGATATGTATATTAACATTAATAATCGAGAAAAAAATAGAATCAAGTTATTTAGAAATCAAATGAACAATTTCATTAATAATTGAGATTTTTCAACACTCCCCCTTAAGTTGGCACGAAAATGACACTTATGGCAAGCTTGCTAACTAGATTCTCGTGTTGTACTTTGGGAAAACCTTTTGTTAGTATATATGTTGTTTGGCTAGCAGTGGATATATAGGACATACATATAACACCACTGTCAATATTCTCCTTGATAAAATGTTTGTTAACTTCTACATGTTTTGTTCTGTAATGTAAAACTGGATTATGAGTTATAGAGATTGCAGTCTTGTTGTCACAGTAAATTTTAATAGGTGTTGGTATAGGAATCTTGAACTCTTCCAGGAGTCTTTTTATCCATAACACTTCAAAGAATCCATGTGACACCAAGCGGAATTCTGCTTCAGCACTACTCCTTGCCACCACACTTTATTTTTTTCCTTTTCCAAGTAACCAGATTTCCGCCTACAAAGGTACAATAACCTGAGGTGGATCTTCTATCATTTACATCTCCTGCCCAATTTGCATCTGTGTAGGCCTCTATCAGAAGATGTTCTCCTTCTTTGAACAAAAGTCCTTTTCCAGGTGTTCTCTTGAGGTATCTCAAAATTCTAAATACAGCTTCAAAGTAAATAGGTTCAGGTGAATGCATGAATTGACTCACAACACTCACTGCAAATGCTAGGTTAGGTCGGGTGTGAGCCAAATAGATTAGTTGCTCTACCAATCTTTAATAGCGTGTTTTGTCCACTACCTCATTAGTTGTCGTTGTTTTCAACTTTACATGGGTTCAATTAGCGTATTTGTTGTCTTGCAACCTGTCATCCCTATTTCATTAAGTAAGTCAAGCACATACTTGCGTTGATTGACAAAAATTCCCTCCTTGGATCTTGCAAACTCCATCCCCGAGGAAATACTTCAGTTTTCCCAAGTCCTTAATATCAAATTCGGCTTCAAGTTTCCTCTTTAAGTTGCTAATCTCAAGAGAATCATCCCCTGTCATGATTATGTCATCTACATACACAATCACAATGACTACTTTACCTTTGATGGAATTTTTAAAAAAAAGGTGTGATCATCTTGGTTTGAGAGAATCTGAGTCTCTTGATAACATTACCAAAACGCTCAAACCAAGCTCTAGGAGACTACTTTAATCCTTACACAGACTTTAAATTTGCACACTTTGCCTTTTTCAATTTTTTCTTCAAATCCGGGTGGCAGGTCCATATATACTTCTTATTGCAATTCTCCATTTAAAAATGCATTCTTTACATCAAATTGATGAAGTGGCCAGTTGAAGTTAACTGCAAGAGAAAGAAGTACTCTAATAAAGCTAATTTTAGCAACAGGGGCAAAGGTCTCTTGATAATCAATACCATGAGTTTGAGTAAATTCTTTTGATACTAGTCTCGCTTTGTGTCTCTCCATACTTCCATCAGCTTTAAACTTCACCATAAACACCCATTTGCATCAAACCGTCTTTTTGCCTTTAAGTACATCAATGACTGTCCAAGTGTTATTTCTTTTAAGAACATTTACTTCTTCCATCACAGCTATTCTTCAACTCGAGTCCCCTAATGCTTCCTGAACAGTTCTTGGAACAAGCATATTAGAAATCCTGAATACAAAAGCTCTATGATTTTTTGATAGTTTTTCATATGACAAGTAATGTGTGATAGAATGTTTAGTGTTTGTTTGGATTCCTTTTCTTAAAACAATTGAAAGATCAAGATCATAAGGAGTGGAAGTTGAGGGAAGGTTACTTTGAGTTGTAGGGTCATTATTCGGCAAAGCTAATTGAACATCTGCTGAAGGAACAACTGAGGTTGTAGTAACTTTATGGAATTTCTTCCAAGTATAAACATGTAGCTCATGTTGAGGATTATGATCCACTAGATTATGACCAGTTGGAAGTACTTCTCCCCGTTTCTTATAAAGTAGCATCTGGCAAAATAGGATTAATAGTGCTAACCCTAGTTTTCATATCAGAATTAGTTAAAAAAATGGGTAAAGTTACCCAAAAATTATTTTCTTCAAGTTCTTCCTTTAAAGAAATTTTTTTTGAAAAAAATGGTGATCCTCGACAAATTTGACATCCATGCTCTCAAAAAATTTCTTTGTGACTAGATTAAAACATTTGTACTCCCGTTTTTTAGAAGCATAATCAATAAAAACACATTTTTCAGTTTTTGGATCAAGTTTAAAGCGAAACACATTTAGGACATGCACATAGCAAACACATCCAAAAACCTTTAACGGGAGATTAACTGTTAACTTAGAAGTGGAAAAATAATTTTTCAAGACTTGTAAAGGTATTTTAGATTTCAAAACTCGAGATGACATTCTGTTTATTAAATAACAAGATGTAAGAATTGTGTTACCGCAAAAATATTCAGGAACATTCATGGAAAACATAAGTGCCCGAGCAACTTCAAATAAATGTCTATTTTTCCTTTCAGCAAAACTATTTTATTGTGGTGTGTCACGATAAGTTGATTGATGCGGAATATATTTTCCTAGAATAAATAATCTCAAATGTTTGTTAAAATATTCAGTCTCATTATCAGTTCTTAGAATGTCAATTTTTGTTTGAAATTGATTTTCAATCATATGGAAAAAATCATTAAATCATTGGTCAACTTTAGATTTTATTTCCAATAAATAAACCCAGCAAGCTCGTGTATGATCATCAATAAATGTTACAAATCATTTTTTTTCCAAAAAGTGTGTTAACTTTGGATAAGCCCCAAACATCACTATGCAACAAATAAAATGTTTTTGAAGCAGAATATGATTTTATTGGAAACGAAACACGTTGACTTTTAACTAAATTACAAATTTCACGATGAAGTTTTGAACAATCAATACTTTTAAATAGTTCAGGAAATAAAGATTTGAGGTATGGAAGCTAGGATGCCCTAATCTTTATGTCATAACATAACTTGATCATAGTCAAAGCTTGAACTTGAGCTACCTAATCCATGAGTTATTTTATATGCAGAATCAGTTTCATCATAGTAGTACAACCCATTTATTTCTCAAGCAGTTTCAATCATCTTCCCCGAGTTTCGGTCCTGAAAAACACAATTGAAAGGAGAAAAAAGAATTGAATAATCACAGTCTTTAGAAAATTTGCTAACGAAAAGAAGATTACATGTAAGTTTTGAAACATGTAAAACTGATTTCAAAGATATTTTTTCTGAAATTTTAATATTTACTTTTCCTGCAATAAATGAAAAATTGTCATCAACTATTCTGACTTTTTCGGAATCGGAACATGGATAATACGAATCAAATAATTGAGAACAGCTTGTCATATGATCAGAGGCTTATAAATCTATGATCCAAGGAGTGGTACTTCCTAGAACAGATAAAGCCAAGGAATTACTACCTGTTTGTGCTATAGAATCGATAGGAGCATTAGATGATGAGCAATATTTCACCAGTTTAAGAAACTCTTAAGTGCTCTTTACTAAATGAAGACGACTCAGCCTCATTTGCTGTAGATGTGCTATGTTCACCAGAATTTTTTCCCTTACCATTAGGTGGTTTTCCATGTAACTTCCAGCATGTTTCGCGAGTATGGCATGGTTTTCCACAGTAGTCATATTGCAGGTTGTTTTTTCTTCTACACGTTAGTTGTGAGAAGTTTTACTGCTTACTTGAGCTTCAGGAATAGCCAGCGCTGATCCTTTCACGGACACGATTGAACCTGCAGTCTTCTTCCCCAACATCACATGTCTCCGACTCTCTACTCTCCTTATCTCCGCAAAAGCTTCACCAATTGGAGGCAGGGGATTTCTTCCAATTATTCGGCCACGAATCTCATCATATTCAACATTTAGACCTGCAAGAAATTTGAAGATTCAGTCAGTTATCCACTATCATCGTGTATTGGTTGCAGTCATCGTTTGATTTTCACTCATAATCATTGAATAAGTCCAGGTTCTGTCAAATCCGCTTAAGAGAAATAAAATACTTTGTCACAGAATCTTCACCTTAGCAAATTTCCCCAAGCCGTAGATTTAACTTGTAAATTTGGGATTGATTTCCAAGATCAGAGTACATTTCTGAAACATTATACCTTAATTCCTTTGTTGTAGAGTAACACAGGTAATTTGCATTTATCTCTTCAGTCATGGAATTAACTAGTCATTTCATTACCATTGAGTTTTCTACAACCCAAATGGCATAAGTTTTGCCATCCACGTCATGCTGCTTAGTATCACCTATGATATAGTCAATTTTTCCTCTTCCTCAGAGATACATGCGAACAGATTGTAACCATCGAAGAAAATTATCACCATTTAGTCGGATTGTAGTGATCTAAATGGGATGGTTTTCAGATGTATTTCTCTGAGGTTCGAACTGAGATGGCTGAAGAGGTTGGCTTGTCCTAGACGTGATTTCAAACATTTTAGAGATGAAAAGATTCAAACCTAAGATTTTTTGCTCATATACCATAAAAATAGTGAACAAAAAATATAAGGTTGAATGATTATTCTATATTGATATACATCTATCTAAAGAGCTTAACTAGGAACAAAAAAGGCAACTAATCTCCCTAATTAAGGAAAATTATACTATTCAACTAACAACCCTAATATAGAAGAAAATAAATAGGAATTCCTAAGATTACTCATACAGTTCATAAACTTCAAAACATATAGTATAACAAATATGGTACACAATCACAATTATTAACGAGATCTTTCAACACTTTAAATATTTAAAAGTTAAAGAAACATATTATCAAAATCAAAACTAGCTAATTAAAAATTAAAATCTAACTTAAAGGGATAAAGATAATCTGATAAATATTTAATGGGGTCAATTAAGTAATCAGATATACTGATCACTTACAACTGGCCTCAAATTTACATGGATTCATCATTAGGGCATCCTTAACTTCTATGCTTTTTCTCAATTAGATTTGAGTTCTATTAAGATAACTTTATTTTAATAACAACTAGATATCAAAACATTTATTAAAAAATTAAAATTAAATTTGAAAAATGTGAAAATGACTTCCATGTATATCTAATAATATTAAAAACAAAGAAAAGATTAGATTCAAGATAATCCAAAAAAAAGTGAAACATTTCTAAATTTTATAAATATTGATTATGGTTATTTTCTAATTAGAATCAAGGTCATAATTAGTATAAAAAACATTCCAATTAATTATTAAATTGCAAAATGATATTAAGAGGAACATTAGCTGATATTGTATGACATGATGAAGCATTTAAATAAGTTAATTATGTAATCAATGAAATAATTCCTTCTATAATAGATGATAATAACTTGTCAAATAAAGATGCATACATTCATGTATTGATTTTCAATATATTGTACACTTGTTATCAACACGTATATGTATTAGTTGGTCATCCATTGTTATTTCACTAAAATTTCAAGCAACGAATATAATAGTTAACAATGGTCTCACTAGCAACATCAAGAGTATAGTCAAAGTTAAACAACTATGGGTATTCTTGAGGGGCTTGCAAATGCCCATATATATAGATAATTGCATTAATATTTTTCATTTTTCCTTAAACATAATAAGGCAATATTTTACTCATGTATTATAACCAATTTGTCATTAATAGAAGAACTTATCAATTGGTCTCTAACTAAAGCTGGTTGCCATTCAAACATGCAAACCAACTCAAGATTTCAACCCTTTTTTCAAAAATAATATTGAAGCCATAGATAGCGCCCCATAATGATTAATAATAAATTACAAAATATAGATTGTAATAGAAAATTATTCAGATCTTAGAATGTAATTGATGGAGTTTCATTCAATTGTCAAATTATCTTCATCGCTTGGTGCTAATCACATATGTTTGTGCCAGCAAAAGAATATTTTAATGGTTACTTCAATTTCGTTTGATTCTTGTAATATATTCGGTGATATCTAGTTGAAAAAGACAAAATATTAAACCATTAAAAAATAATTGCTTTTGCAAGTTACAATTTTAGCCTTGATTTTTTTTAGAAAATATAAATATTTTATTGTATACTAATTTTTAATAATAAAAAAATGCATTTTCGACCATTAGATTTCAACTTTCTTTAAAATCATGCACCAATTCACCTTCCTCTCGGGAGTGACATATACTTCAACTCAGAGGGTTTGCAAAAGATGTGAAAGCGCTAAAATAGTCAATGCAAGAGGAATTGTAAGTGGAATATATTACTTGGTGACTTAGGCTATGCTATCATCAATAAGCATATGGGATCCAACAAAGTATATCAATATTTTTGGAATGAGTGCCATGAAGGCATATCTCAATAGTACTTAGGGTCTATTCTGGGTCATTGCAGTTGTTTTAAGAAGTAGCTGTGAAGTTGTCGCAGAAAAAACTGTTGTTCAAAATATTGTGGTTGACCGACTTTTTTGTAAATCGATAAATACAAGAATTTGATGGCGCTACTAGAAGATTTAATTTCCAGCAACGGCGTCCAAAGACTTGATTGCGACTTTATAGATGTGTCTGAATTGATTAAGATGTATAAATATAATATTAAATAATGTTAAAATCGAATTTTTCAACGCAAGTATACGTATAACTCAAGTAATATAGGGCTCTAATGGAGTCCTAGATATCAATCCCACAGGGTGTAGCTTAGAATTACGGACTAAGACCTTAGAAAATCAAGACTTTAATCACAACAACGACGTTCAATTTGCTTATCTGTCACTAATAGTCAATTGAAATAAATAAATAATTTTAATAATTAATAAATAACTAATGATATAAAGTAGGATTAATAATAGACAATTGAAATAAATATGTAATTTTCTTAATAACTCATAAATAACTAATTATGCTAATGAGGGTTTAATTGAAATAAATATGTAATTTTAATAATTATTAAATAATTAATTATACTAATGAAGGTTCGACGTGATATTCAATATATAAGAAAACATCATTCTCCTTGTCAAGAAATTATAGTGAATGGATAAATTGAATTTGTTCAATTTATATTCTGTCTTCTCCTTGTCAAGAAATTATGGTGAATGGATAAAATGAATTAGTTCAATTTATATTGTGCCAAATAGGAGCATACCTATTCTTTACCCTTTGGTCCAGACATAAAGAACATTGACTAATCCTACTCTCCTTGTCAAGAAATTACAGTGAATGGATAAAATGAATTAGTTCAATTTATATTGTGCCAAGTAGGAGCATACATATTCTTTACCCTTTGGTCCAGGCATAAAGAACATTGACTAATCCTATGCATGGGAGCATACCTATTCTTTACCCTTTGGTCCAGGCATAAAGAACATTGACTAATCCTATGCTTAATTCCTATTCTTTACCCTTTGGTCCAGGCATAAAGAACATTGACTAATCCTATGCTTGGTTATTAATTCTGTACCTATTCTTTACCCTTTGGTCCAGACATAAAGAACATTGACTAATCCTATGCTTGGTTACTAATTCTGCGGCTAGGCTGGGAGGATACCGGCTCTTACTTCAGAGCTTTCACGTTCCCCTCACCTAAGGGCTAATNTTGGACCTCCCACGTTCCCCTCACCTAAGGGCTAACATCTACACATCAGCACCCAAACGATAGAACCGAATTAGAGATTTTAGTCCGTCACTCTAAAATCTCCAATGAGCACCCAAACGATAGGACCGAATTAAGGATTTTAGTCTGTCACTCTAAAATCTCCAATTCTTCGTCCNGACAAGGAGAAAGGCAGATAAAACTACTCAGAACTCATGGGAAAAACACAACAAAACTCAAAATTCATATATAAAATCAAAGTCATACAAACTACAAGTAAATATCTTATCTCTAAATTCTCCCCAAGAAAACTCCTCGAAGTTCTCCTGAATCTCTTCCTTTTCTTTATAGCACACAGAATTCTTCTTCGAAGTAGCAAGAAGGAATAAATCTCTCAATTTCACTCCACTCTTACAATTTCTTAAAGAAATCCTCACAATTGTTACACATTAATGGAACCTCTCTAACCTCTAGGGTCTTTCTAACATACAGGACCTCCAGAGCCTCTTAATTTTCGGCCAAAATGTTCTTTTAAACTTGTGGATGAGCTTTCCCAAGAGTTACCTAAACATCCCTTAAAAATTTGGCCATATCCAAAGCTTGAGTAGGCATAACTGTCGATCTCGCCGTCGGCGGGCTCGAGGGCGCCGTCAGCGGGCTCGAGGGCGC
>JXCR01119568.1:0-21089 GCA_002079205.1 Phalaenopsis hybrid cultivar | reverse complement strand
ATCTACTTCAACCCATAAGTTTTTCTAGCTAGCCATTTTGGCAATTTTCAAAGCCCAATAGATAGCCATTAATTTAGTTTCAACAACATCAGTAGCCTTAATGGGGATGTGGAAGTATAATAAACATTGCCCAAGGTGATTTTTGTAGACACCCCCAACACCTGCACCTACCTTATTGAAGCTGCCATCAGTATTTACCTTTACTGTTTGGTGATCAGGAGGTTTCCAAAAAACCTATGAACATATTTCTTGTCAGGTTGTCCCAAAGAGTAAGACTTGGAGATGTTGGGAAAGCTTCTGTATTTAATCATCTTATTAAGATATGAAATGCTGTTTCTGACTATCCTCTCAGTTTTTGGTCTACCTTCTTCAAACTTAACCTTGTTTCTTTCCATCCAAGTGAACCATGAAACAATAAGAGGTATTGGAGCATAGTTCCATTTGTTCCAAGACTGCCAGCAAGTGGTGATATTATCCCAGGTAAAGAGGTTTTTGTTAATGTTCAATTGGGCTAGCAGTTGATGCCATACAACCTGTACAAAATTGCATTCAAAGAAAAGATGTGACAATGATTCCTCCTCCTGATTACAGAACCTGCATATAGAAGGTCCTCTCAGCCCCTTTAGTTTAAGGATATCATCAGTAGGGATGAGATTGTTAAAGACCCTCTAACAGAAAAAGGACATGGAGGGGGATAGAAAGTTGCTCCAAATGATTTTGCTCCAGGATAGATGTTCCCATTGGAAGATTTTGGGATAAATGGATTTAGTAAGGCTTTGATTTGAGAAGGACTGCCAGACAACTTTATCTGGTTTACTTCTATTGATGTTGATGCTGGCAATTTATTCTATGTAGTTGACATGTAGAATTTCTGAGAGTTTAAGTAGTGACCAATCTTCATCCACCCAACAGTCAGCCACCTTGAGATCAGGGTTTGGGTTATTACAAATAGGGGACAACCAGTCTTTAGGGAACCAGTTATCAAGCCATAAATTTAAGTCTCCTTTCCCCAGATCCCAAATGAATAAGTTTTCAGCAGTGTGTCTTATATGAAGCATTTTACCCAAAATTTTAGAATCCCCTATCTTCCTTTCAACAAGAGTGGGGTACTGATTTTTACAATACTTTCCCTTCATGAATAGAGCCCACAGAGATGTCTGAGCTCTAAATTTAATCCAAAGCTTACATAGGTTTATTTAGAAGAGTTGATTGATACCCTTGAACCCAATTCCCCCAGCCAGTTGAGGTTTAGCTACTTTTTTCCATGAAGCCCAATGCATATGTTGCCTCTGTCCAGACCATAGGAATATGTTAAAAGCCCTTTCAATCTATATCTGAGTACTTTTCTTGATGTTAGTCATCTGTAGGATATAAGAGGGGAAAGTAGTTAGAATGCTTTTCAGTATAGTGATTCTGCCCCCATTTGAGAGGAAGGAATGAGTCCACCCATTGAGGTAGGTAGTGATCTTATTTATGACATCTTCAAATTGAATTTGCCTAGTCCTACCAGTAAGTAGCATTGTTCCCAAATATTTGACAGGAAGCTGAGAGTTAGAGAAGCCAGTATAGCTAGAAGCCCACTGTTTGCAGCTATGATTAGCATGTTTATTAAAGATCAACAGGCACTTCTAAGAGCTAAAGCACAAACCAGAGTGTGTTTGGAACCTTTGAAGAGTCTCATACACTTTCCTTACAGCATTTTTATGAGCTCTAGAGAAAACCATTATATCATCAGCATAGATCAAGTGAGTGATAGCAATGTTGGATCTATGATGATAAATAGGATAGTTTTGGCTTAGGAGAGAGTCATCAAGCATTCTAGACAAATAATCCATTACAATAATAAACATAGTTGGGGATAATGGGTCCCCTTGCTTCAGACCTCTGGATGCAGTAAAAGAACCCCAACCTTTGCCATTTATGAGAATAGAATTATCATTGTTGTGAAGCCATCTATGTATCAGCTGGCAGAAGTTAGAGTGAAATCCTCTAGCAACAAGAACATCCAAAATGAATCCCCAGCTGATGGTATCATAAGCCTTTTTCAAATCCAATTTTTATATCAAATTGCCACCTCTGCAGGTCTTGTTCAGTCAATTCAGAAGTTCATGTGCCAAGAGAGTGTTGTCAATAATGGATCTCCCCTTCACAAATGCGGTCTGGTTGGGTTTTATAATATGTTCAAGATCAGGTTAGAGTCTATTGACAATGATTTACAAATGGCTTAATAATAATTCTTACACCATTCTTCTTAATGGGAATTCTCAATGGCAGTTCCAAGCTACTAGGGGTATCAAACAAGGGGACCCTCTTTCTCCCTACATTTTCATTTTGGATATGGACTATTTATCAAGGCTTCTTAACCCAAGCTTTTCTGAAAAGGAGTATATCAGATTTGCTAATAAAGCTAATGATTCCATAAGTCATTTATGTTATGCTGATGACTTCATATTGTTTTCTAATGCTTCAAAACTAGTAGTGAAGAAGGTTTTCAGTTTGTTGAACCTGTTTCAACAGATTTTTGGTCTTTCTCTGAACCTAAAAAAATGCCAACTCATCTTTAACAGTAAGCTTAATGCTGCTAGTAAAACCTGGGTTAAAGATTTCACTGGATTTAAATCTGCTACCAGCCCTTTTGTTTATCTTGGGGTACAATTAATTAAAGGCAGGAAGAAGCAAACTAAATTTGATGAGGTTGTTTCTAAAATTTCCAAACAAATCTCTTATTGGACCAATTCTTATCTATCACAAGGGGGAAGATTAACCTTAATCAAAAGTATACTGGCTTCTTTCACTATGTCATTATGCAAATGCTGAAGATGAAAAAAGGTACACAGAAGACCTTGGAGGTGATGTTGAACAATTTTTTGTGGGAAGAAAAACACAGACAAGCTCACTGGCTTAGCTGGGATAAGCTTTTCTTATCTCTTGCTGCAGGGGGGCTTGGTATGAAATCATTTAAACAACTTCATGATATCTTATACTGTAAACTCTGGATCAAATTTAAAGACCAGAAATCTTTGTGGGCTAACTATATGAAGTTGAAATATTGCAAGCACTCTCATCCAACAACTATCTGCAGAAAACCTGGGGATTCTAGAATTTGGACTGAACTCCTACACATCAGAAATGTGGCTGAAGATCTTTTTATCTGGGATGTGGGAGAAGGAAAAAATTATTTTTGGTTGGACAACTGGCTACTTGATGGTAAGTTGGAGCCACCTGCCTCTCTGGGCTCAGCTATCAGCCTTCCTATTCAATTATGCTAGAATGGTCATTATTGGAATAAAGATATGTTGGCTTCTTTGGTGAATCCTGAACAATTGTATCAAATCTTTAAGCTCCCAATCACTCCACATATGCCAGATAAAATTGTGACTAAAAATCCTCCTCATACCTCTCTTACCAAATTTGCATATTATCAATTAAACACATGGCATCACAAGGATTGGGATCAAGCCATGTGGGTGAAATTTCTCAGCCCCTCTATGTCCTTCTTCACTTGGAGATGTTTTCATAGTATTATTCCCACTGATGATATACTTAAACTCAAGGGTTTAAAAGGACCTTCTAGATGTAGTTTTTGCTGTCAACATGAGGAATCCTTTAATCATTTATTCTTCTCTTGTCCTGTTGCTCACGGGGTCTGGCACAAGTGGCTTCTAAACTCAATGTACCATCCCATCTGTTGGGTTTTAAAAACTTTCTTGACTATTGGAAGGTCTGGAAAGAGAACCATGCTGAAATAATCCCATTTATTACTACATGGTTCATCTAGATGGCAAGAAATAAGGGTAAATATGAGGGAAGAACTCAAAGTGCCACACAAATTGTTATTAACTGCTATCCCTATACTCTTAAGATAATCAATCTCATGGGTTACAAGATTAATGTTTCCGGTTGCTCCCAAGTCCTTAATACTAAAAGTTCTCCTTCTGTCAAATCACATTTCCTTCTGTTCCATTGGAGGAAATATGTTTGTCCTTGGATTAAAATCAACACTGATGGGAGTTTTAGAAGGCATAGTGCTGGTATTGGGGGTATTTTCAGAAATCACGTTGGGGAATGCCTACTATTTTTTTAATCACCCACTAATGCTTTAAATGTTTTACAAGCTAAAGCTTTAGCTGTTGTATGGGCAATTCAAACTGTCGTTGTTATGGGAAGGAACCTTCTAAATGTAGAACTGGACTCCTCCTGGATAGTCCAGCTTTAACATCTCCCCACCTTGGTTTCTTCTCCCCATTTTTAAGCAAATTGCTCACATGAAGATTACTCCAAACTTACAGATTAATTAGAATCATATCTTCAGAGAGGGTAACAGATGTGCTAATTGTCTTACACATCAAGGTGCATTGACTATGTTGCCTTTAGTGACTCTCACCCCCCTCCGGAACTGGCTTTGTTGATTAATGCATATCTATCTGATCTGCCTTATATTAGAAGGGGGTGTCAACTGCTGAAACTTGTAATCGTACTACCTAGAGAGGGCTTCTTGTTTCCTTGGGTCCTTGCTGATTTTGAACTTTCTATTTTTTTCTTCAGCCCCTCTTGTATGGGGAAATGTTTTGACAGGTTACAATTGGATTTTGTTTTCTTTTTGGTGGAGCCCTTTTGGCCCATTTTGGGTGGACCTTGGTCTCTTTTTGTTAACCAAACCCCCTCCAGCTTTTGTAACCTTTTTATTTCAGTCTAACATGTAGGGAGTCTCTGGTACTCCTTTATATATATATATATATATATATATATAAAATTTAATATTTTTAGGCGTATTTCTTGGGCTTCGATTCAAATTAATTGAGGGTTCAAATTGGTTTAGAAAAATGTCAGGAGGAATTTAGTATTTCAAATTGGGAAAATTGGATTGACGATGGGGTTCATATTAGTAAGATTTGGAGTTTTGGTCAAATTAAGGTATTTTACTTGGGCTTAGAATTTTTGTTATGAACTAGTTAGATTGGGCTTGAATTTGGTTTGAATTGATCTTGGACATGTTGAATTTTGATTTGGATTTAGAATGGGGGAGTTAGAAATCAATTTGGTGGAAATTGGGGATGATTTGGGCATTTTAGGGATTTAGGGGCAAATTGGTAAATTTGGCCAATTTTTTAGGAAGTTGGGTATGATTGAAGTTGTTAAGTGGTTAGGATTGATTTTTGAATTATTTTGAGTGAATTTGGAAGTTTTGGGAGTTTTTGGAATATGAGGAGAATTTTGGTAATTTTTGAAAATTTATGGGTATTTTTTTTTTATTTTGAAGAAATTGGGGTGTTTTGATTAATTTGAAGGGTTTAGAATGGTTTAATATGAGTTTTCAGGTAGGAATTGAAAATTTTGTAAATTTTGGGAAGATTACGGTTTTATTGGCATTTTGGTAATTTTTAGAAAATTTGTGGGTTGAAAGCCAAAGATATGGTTGTTTAGGTGGAATTGGAAGTTGTTGAGCATACTAACCACAATGTTACCCTTTTCATGCCATGAGACCAAGGGAAAGCCCATCTTGAATCCTCCATGTGTTGGTCCTAACCACCTAAACCAAATGCTAAGAGCTTAGGGATCACCCACATGAGTTTACAAAAGAGTAGGGAATATGGTCATGGATGAATAACTTTAGGGTTTAGGATTGTGCATGTGTGTGTCGGACCAATACCAAACCCAAGCCACCCAAGACAAACTGTAAGGCCTGACAATCCTATGGGGACTCCCCTTGAGCTCCCTCATGTTCGTTTCAACCTTCTGATTGCTAAAGGGCAAAACCAAACATGTGGAACTCCAAGAAGAGCAAAAGGATGTTTGGAATTTCTAATTGGTAGGGTTCTAATTCTAGTCCTCTAGGATAGTCAATAGGAAAGTTTTATGGCTAGATCATTGGCTTTTAAGGTAGAAAGACTAAACCTCAACAAATGTGAGGTCAACACTCTTCAAGGAGATGTGTGTGTGTGTGTGTGGAAGAGGTGAAGTGTTGTTTATAGTGTTGGTGACTTTTGTGACTATGAAAGAAGTGTAAGGGATTACTATTTCTTGTGTACGGAGGGCGTGAATCTTTTGTAAAGATATGTCTTGAACTCTTTTTGTATTTGCTTTAAATTAATGTAATATAGTTGTGTTTTTTCTATGTCATTTGCAATGAAGAATTCATGTGTTTTCTCCATGCTTATTGAGTAATTCTCCTTACTCTTTCTCCTTATGAAGAGAAGTAATCATGTGTAAGATTAGAATTGTTTAAGATTTCTCTTATTCCATACTTGTGATGATTCATTATTTTGTACTTGAATTACATATTCAACTTGATCAATTGGTATGTTAAAACATGTTGTGAATCTATAATTAGTTGGAAAAGCAATGTGTTCCTCAACTATTAAGAATCACATTAATTCTGTGGGTGAGAAAGTAATCCATGGGTTAGTGCAAATAGATAAGGAGATAAGTTTTGATGGGTGATTCTAGGGTGGCAGGCTAGAACCTTAACGAATTTTATCTTTAGTTTGGAACATAAAGAACGATTAGTCCTATAGAGAGCGCAAATTGGGTAATCTAGAAGTGAGAGGATAGACCCTACCCAGCATGACTTGTAGAATTAGGAGTGTAACATTAAATTAGCCAATATTTTTTATGCACTAGGAAGAGGGTAAAGAAAAGACATGCTTCGATCCCATAGGGAAACGAGGTAAGAAATCCCTTAAGCTAATTCTAGTCTAGTACTATCAGGTCTTAGTTTGGAATTTTCAAAAGTTTTGATTTCTTAAATTTACTACTTTACTCTAAAAGTAAAATTAACGAAATTAAATAAAAATCTAATATACAGAGGGTGGTTAAATTTTGGAAAGTTCTTATATAATCAAAATTTCCTTTCCCCTTACCATGAGATCGTAATTAGCATATGAATCAAATGTTTAAAGCTTAAAATGTAGTTTTGTGACAAAAAGGCTTTAAAAAAACCTTATATTACTTGAAACGATATGTATACTTGTATAGTACCTCTAATGTGTAAACTATAAATTAAATTCTAAACTCTATAACATATTATTTTTTACACTAGCTGCTTAATATAAATTGGGTAAAATTTTTTGCCACATTTCGGAGCTTAAAAATTTATGTAATTGCTGGCCGGGCACATATATTACATGTAAGACATATACTTGTATGATTTGCCAATGCTTCACTGCTTTGATTTGTATTATATGATAGTCTAAACCACCATATAATATGGTAGTTTAAACCACCAATTAAAAATCCTTTTTTAACCACGATATATACCTGGTCTTTAGTGATAATTTTTAGCCACTGTGAAAGCGTTTGTGTAATAGAGAAACCATAAAGGTGATGTGGTGGCTTGAAAACCTGTAAAAATCTTATCATATGGCCTCAATTTTTTTAAGAAAATATTTTCCAAATTTATATTTGAATTTTGATCAATTGCCTGTAATGTACTTGCGCTGCTAATATCTAAAAGAAGGTATATGTAATTTGCAATTCAAAAGCATGTTAGATTGTTAGTACTGGGTGTGCACGCTTCTTAGGAGCATTAAATTAAACTGACTAACCATGTTTTGATTGTTGGGTAACTTTTCAATTATGAGAAAACATAATTTGGAATGTGCATCTTCAAAAGCGCATGGACTAAGGTTGAATCATGACACAAGCCAACCAGTTAATTTGACATGACATATCGACCAAAAAAACTCTTCAAACAGTTCGTTTAGATCAGTAAACAACCAAGTTAGCTCAGTAGGCTCGCCAGAAAATTCAACTGGTATGGCGCACACAACGAACACAATAATGAGTACATTCGCACTATTAGAATGAGCTCGCTAACTCACATCTATGTTGGATAGGTCAGCAGGTGGATCATTGAAGATAAAACATATAAAAGGAACCATTTATGTGAAAAAATAACTACAGAGGAGCAATGTTACAACATATTATAATAACGGGCTTGCCATATAAAAACATCAACATGGGCTTAAGATGGCTTATCGTGATAAAAGGAAATGAAACGGAACAAAAAAAAATAGTCTTGCAGCTCTTTATATTTGCAGTGATAAAAGATATAAAATGTACTTCAAGCCAAAACATCAATAAAAAAAAGATGGCAACCGCAATGTAAAAGAACCTGGTTCTCTAATATTCAAGGTGCTCATTTCCTCTGACATTTTATGCTTATTTTGTGTGTTCACGGTACATTTCGGTTTTTTATTAATGGTTGTAAATTCAAGTGCATATTAAGATCTAACAATATTTTTATTACAAATTAAAAGTATCTCAATATTTTTTGAATAATAATAAAAATATTTTTTCAAATCAATAAATTGTCCTCAATTTAAGTAACTTAGAGTATTCAGAAACTCAAAATTATAGGAGAATTTTGGAGCTTTTATTTAAGGTAGAATTGTTATTATTATTACAATATAAGTGCCGATTCAATATTAATTATCTCCCAAACACCAAGCTATTTTTCCTATTAATATGTGGATTGACTTGGTCATCATTTGAAGCCGCTCAAACCTTTCAATAGTGTGTCACTCGTCATCTTCTAGTTGAGATGTTCGGATATCTAGAGAAATAACACATCGACCACCCTCTATTTTCTTGGTGTTGCTTCATTTTTTATTCCATTATATTGCATTCAGCTCTAAGAGTGAACTGTACAAGTAATTCTCAGCGTTTATATGACCTCACATTGTTAATTCATATATTGACCAATGATTAGGCAACCATACCTCCAACTATAGAATCATTCATATCTTTTTTAGTAAGTATTCCAATCATTGAATATTAATTCATATATCAAACAAACATTATGTCACATTTACCACAAAATGTGGGATTTTCCCGGCCATTCTCGTTGGCCTTCCAGACCTTTAAGGGTCATCGCTTTTATCACCACAGGGGTGCATCTCCTTCAGATCTAAAACGAGATCCATCCGTACCAGTTTCCTCTACCTATANATATATATATATATATATATATATATATCTAAGAAAAAGAAATCTATTAATTGAAGACTAGGTTACAATTCTGAGACGGGGAACCTCCAAAAGATCCCCATTGAGTGAGAGAATGAGAGGGGGTGGGGAGGAAGACAAAGAAACTACAGAGCTCAGTCCTAGTCTAGGAAACCAATTAGCTGGTCAGTTCCCCTCTCTATAGATGAAGGAAAAGTGCACATTGAGGAGGGGGCCTTAGTGAGTTCGTCTTTCAAATCCATTGAGAAATATGCCAAGGAGAGTGAACAACTTCATTCATTAGCTGCAGCAAAACAGAGGAGTCCACTTCCACGTGTAGATGCCACCACTTGTTCAAAAGAACAAAGTTGGTGGCCCAGAAGACAATAATGAGCTCAGATTCAAGAGCATCCAAGGTAAAGACAGGTGCATGGAAGAACAATAAGCACCGCCCAGTGATTTTTGAAGACCCCACCAAACCCTGCACTCATATCAAAAAAGCTTCCATCAGTATTAACTTTAATGTATGGGAACGAAAGAGACTTCCAGTAGGCTTTGGTGACAATGGCAGAGGGTGTGATGCCAAGAATGGAAATTGAGCAGATGTTAGGGAATCTCTTGCACTTGAAAAGCTTAATGATAAAGATAGTGCAACACTTGGCCACTTTTGGTGAGATAAGGGTTGATACTCTAAATTGGCCTGGTTTTTGGTCATCCACAGGAACCAGACAATGATGAAAGGAATAGAACCAATCATAGCTGCATTCCATCTGACCCAGCCGGAAGAGAGGTTAAACTAGTCCAAGTTGATGGCGTCAAGCAAAAGAAGCTTAGTAAGCTCCAACCAAACCCCTTGGAAGAACTTACATGCAAAGAAGACATGGTAAATGGATTCCTTAGCATTCAAGCATAAATTGCACCTGAAAGGGCATCTCAACCCTTTCAATTTGAGTATATCATCAATGGGCAGCATCTTATAGATCCAGTGAAGAAAAGACATAGAGGAGGAGAGGAATTTTTTCCAAATGGTCTCCCCTCATGACACAAGTTCCCAGCTATGAAGCTTGGAGTAGATGGATTTGGTTAAGCTCTGGGTTGTGCTAGCGTGGAAAATAATGAGATCGGGTTGGGTTTTATCAAAATATATCCTATAGATTTGAGCCACAGAAGGAGTATGAAGGAGATTTTTGAGGATTGGCATAGACCATTGATCCCTTAGCCAACAGTTAGCCACTTTAAGATGAGGGTTAAGCTTTGAAGTCTTAGGTTTTAGCATTTTAGCATGAAACCAATTGTTCAGCTAGAAGTGCACACTATGATTGCCAAAGTGCCAAAAAAAGGAGTTTTTGAGCCTTTTGTCTAACGTTAAGTCTGTTGACCCATAACTTAGAATCTCCTAGTTTTCTAACAGTCAGATTAGGATGCGAATCTCTACAGTATTTTCCATGCATAAATTTAGCCCACAAGGAGTGATGTTGTTGGTACTTGATCCATTGTTTGCACATGTTAAACTATTGTAGGTTTTGGTGGCTCTTGAACCCAATGCCCTTAGCCAAAGTGGGCTTGGTTATTTTCTGCCAACTAGCACAATTGAATTGTTATCTTTGTCTAAGCAACAAGAACTTGTTGAATATCCTCTCCAATTCAATTTGAGTCATTTTCTTCAAATCAGTCATCTGTAAAATATAAGAAGGAAAGGTAGTTAGTATGCTCTTTAGCAGGGAAATCTTGCTTCCATTAGAAAGAAATGAGTTAGTCCAGTAGGAGAGTTCAGTTGCAATTTTCCTCAGCACCCCATCAAATTTAATTTATTTGGATTTACCTTTGATGAGAGGAACACAATGATACATGAAGGAGAGTGGGGACTCCATGTAGCCAGTATATTGAAGAATCCATTGTTTACTATTGGGGGTAAGTTTAGAGCTGAAGAGCAAGTTACATTTATCCATGTTAAACTGCATCCTAAAGTTGTTTTGGAAGAGTTGGAGACACAGGTTGACCTTTTTAACAACAGTTTTGTTGGCTATTAAAAAAAGGCATGATGTCATCTACACAGGCAAGTTGAGCAATACCCTGATTGGACTTGTGGTGATACCCGGAATACGTCTGTGCAATAAGCTTTAGTTTAGCATTCTGGACAGATAGTTAAGGGTAAGAATGAAGACAGTAGGGGAGAGAGGGTCCCCTTGTTGTAAACCCATTATAGCAATGTAGAATCCATGCGACTGCCCATTTATAAGTAGAGTGAACATTATCAAGTAAACATCTGGAGATGAGATTATAAAAGTCTTAAGAGAAGCCCCTAGCAGTAAGAATGTTTAGCTTTTCTGAGATCAAGCAAGTGCTCTTAGGAAAGAAGGACATTATCAGCAAGAGATCTACCTTTGACAATGATAAATCGGTTGGGACAAATTAGCTTAGACAGGTCAGGTTGGAGCCTTCCCAAATTTATTTTGCTGATGATCTTGCTAAAAATAGAAGTAAGACTTATAGGTATAAATTGTTTCCAATCTTTTTTCTGTGAGGAATTAGGCACAAGCACAATGCTAGAAGCACAAAAGTATCTGGGAAGAGTGGAGCCTTAGAAGCAACTCTGGATAGCAAAAATAAAATCACCTTTGATAATGTCCAAAGATTTTTTTTTTAAAAAAGTCCAAAGTAAACCCATCCGAGGCAGCTGTTTTGGAACTATCAATGGTCAATGATAGACTGTTGATATAGGTTTGTTCCTCACGGAAGAAATTCTTATCAATATAAATTCTGTCAAAGTGGTGCCTAGAAAATAAATGTTGGAAGAAATCCACTGCATTTTGGGCAATGGTAGAAATATCATGAAGCCATTTACCAGTAGTGTTTTGTATGTTGTGTATAACATTGCATTTCCTTCTATATTTGATACAGGCATGGTAGAATCTTTTGTTTCTGTCCCCAATCCTTTTATTTTCAAATCGAAGCCTTTTGTCTTAGGAAATGTTCCTGATAGTCAATTGCAGTAGTAGGGCGGTGATGGGGTGGGGCAGCAAAAAAGATCAAAAGTGCTGTGTGATCTGATCTAATAGGGTTCTGGTGGGTGGCAGAACTATGTAAATATTTTTCATACCAAAGATCATTCACTAGAAATCTATCAAGTCTCTCCCAGATTTGGCCTCTCCTGCAAGTGAAATTAAGGGACTAAAATCCCATACTAAATAAGCCAGCTAATTGAATGTTGTCAAATGAAATGGTTAGCTTGGAGATAGTGGGAGGGCCAGTAGGCTTCTCAGCAGAAGAGGCAATACAGTTAAATTCTTCTCCCACCAGCCAGCAGAAAGTCATAGAAGTGTTGATAAGGTTTAAAGCAGACCCGAGCTCAATTCTTGTAGCTTCGTTACAACAACCATAAACAAAAGTGGCAAAACAAGTGTGATCATCCATTTGAAAAGAGATATGAACAGATTGAGGATGATTAACAATGAAAGACCTAGTAATCTCCTTTCTGCAGAGAATCCAGATTTTATTGTTTATGTTACCAAAATGAAAAGAAACACAAAACTTATTAATAAGTTTGGGAGTTTAATTTTGAACTATAGGCTACAGAATAGCTAAGAGCTAGATTTTGCGCTTCTTGTTAAGGGTTTGTTTGGCGCAGCTGCAGCTGCGCTGCCCCAGAAAGCTGCTGTGGGGAAGCAGCTGCGGGAAAGCAGACTGTTTGTTTGGTGTAGCTGTGTGAAAACAGCTGTGAGGCTGCTGTTTCTGAAGAAATGACCAAGCTGCCCCTGTTTGGTAAAACTGTTTAAAAAATTTATGTATATATGTAAAAAATTTAAATATGTAATTACAAATCGTATTTGTAATAAATATATTTTATGAAATATGGTAGTCAAACAATAAAGACATCTCGAATTTGCTATATAAATATTAAGGCCAAATCACTATTAATCAGGCTGAGCATTGTAGCAAAAATCATAATTTGAACTAGTTAAGTTTCAACCACAGCATAATTATGAAAATTAATTTGTCAACGCTAGCAATACCCTTTCAGAGTAGTTCAAACATCGTTGGGTCATAAAACAATCTACAACATCACATTTAAAGTGTCATCAATGCTTTAGAAAGGCAACTCGATGAAAACCAAAGTTGTCAAATGTGAAAACATGTAAAACGGAGCCAGAGTGCTTCCAACGACATCAAGACTGCCAGAGCAATGTTGATCATAAAGTTGACTATGCATTCATGCCGCCAGGATTGAATTTTACTTCACCATTTCCAAACCTTGAAACTGATTCTATAATAATAGCCAAGCATTTTTAAAGTCTTCGTTGCAGCAATGTTACATAATAATGTTTCATGCAATGATTGTTGAGTGAAGAAGAGTGCCTAGGAATTCCTCTTTGTATTTTCCTTCAATCTTGCTTCATCTTAAGCAAGATCTGCACATAAATTTTCAATCAAGTCTCAAAGTTCTTTGAACATAAATAAGGTATTCAAATTAATACTCTAAAACTCATAACTTTTCAGAATGAATTTCCCCAAAGATAGATCGTTGCTTCCTACCGTCTCATCCCATGAATGTCCATAGAATTTTACATATATACCACCCAATTCTTAAATATTTACATGTTTAATTTCTAACTTCATTATTATCCAAATCTCATCTACCACACCAAATGTATTACCCTGTCAGTATAAAGTTCACTTTTCATATAAAGTTGCACACATGTAAAGAANCCCTCTCTCTCTCTCTCTTTATATATATATATATATATGTATATTTATTTTTATAGAGGGGGATTAGATAAAGGGCACACTCTTTCATCCATTATTTTCAAAATCTCACTCAAATTTCAATGGTAGTAAAAAAATCCTATCCCATATTTTTTTATTTTTATCAAATACACAATGGCTTGATGGTGACATTTGTAAATTCATCTCTTTGATAGTTTAAAACATTAATTAGATGCTTGATTTGTAAATAACAGTGGTTCTTGTGCTCTGTATATCATTATAACACACAAGCAAATATATCTAAACAGAGTGTCCCCATCAATGTATATATATATATCATAAGAATGTGACATGTAAATGTATCTGTTTGATAGTTCAAAAAATTACTTATGTGCTTGATTTGTAAATAGCAATGGTTCTTGTGCTCTCTACATAATTATCACACACACACACACACACACACACACACACACACACACACACACACACACACACACACATATATATATGCACACACACACACACACACACACACACACACACACACACACACACACACACATATATATATAGACACACACACACATATATCTATATATATGCATTATTAACATTGAGGACATTAAAAATTAATTTTTACATACTTTTTTATCAATATCAGTCAATACCTCCATTGCTTTAGCAGCTTGACTTCTAAAATGTAGCACTATTCTAAGTAATAAATATTGTTTTAATTATCAATATGAAAGAGATAATCTAAATTTTTTGAGTTAAAAAAACAATTATTTAAAGTTTAAAATCCTTTGAAATGGTTCTAGATCACAACTATCATTTCATTTAGTCAGACACGCTTGATATAATTTTAATTCATTTAATTGTATACAAATTCTCTTAAAATTTATTTAAATTGTTTATACCCTGAGTTTAGTAATTTGATATTGAGTGATAACTTTTTATAACTTCGGAATATTTTAAATATAAAATCTATGTTGAAATGTAATGTTAATTCACCTCCACAGGGGAGAATAATCCATCCTTCTGGTAATCCGTTTATGGTTCCTCTTGTAATTGCCTATAAGTTATAACAGATAAACTTTTAAGGTTAAATTTCAAGGGTAATAAATAAAATTTTCTTATATACTTAAATCTTAATTATCTAATACTAATATCGCAGCCGTGAATGGCATAATAAATCACAGTGACATTTTTACAGTTATAAAGCAATTTTTATTTCAGTCATGGCATCTTTAGATATATATGACTTTATTAATTTAGTGTTAAATTTAAAAAAAAAGTAGTATAGATTTTAAAAAAAAAATATTGTATGCAACTTTTCGTTCATTGATGATCTGCTGCCAAGCGGCTCCGCACAGGTCCTCACCGAACCGGCCAGCTAATCAGATCGCAGATCACGTGAGTATAATTAGTTTCTCGGGCCCGCGGCTCTCCAAAAAAACTCGTTAGCTAACCCGTCGGACCGCGATTCCCACTTCGATTTTGCGGCTTAAGCACGTTTCCTTAATATCGGTCCCGCTCTGGGCTCCATCTGTTGACATTTTTTCAGGACTAGCACTATTTGTTTCTAACATCCAGATCTGCTCGAATATTATAACCATTTACATACACAGCGCAAATCGTAATGTACTTACGTATTTCACATTGAAAATTTTCATATTTAACATGACATCTTAAAATATAAAATCTTCTCATGCAAAATTTTAAAACAATAAAATAATTATATCTAAATATGAAAATTCAGTTGTAAGATACATGAAGAAATAATGATTATGTGCAAAACAATTAAATTTCCCTTAAAATGAAATTTTATGATTAATAAAAATTATTCATGAATTTATTATTTAATAACATATTTTTATAACAATAATAGTAATTCAGTTGATATGTATTAAACGAATAACTATTATTTGTGAAAGATTTGTAAATATGCCACAAAGTATTTATACGTATGTAGGTANTGAATCCCTTCTAAACTTGATTATAATGGGGATCCAATTATTTCAACATCCAAATCCTCATATAAAAGAAAGTCGAATCTCATAAAAGGTATGAACAACTGAATAGTTATGCATACTCCATGAATCCAATGGCTAAAGCAAAACATAAAATCCATCCGTAATCCATACCAGCTAAAGCAAATGTTAGACGAAAAAGTTCCTCGCAATTACATCAACAAAAAAAAACTTTACTGAATGGAATGTTCCATAAATCAACTAAAGAAAGGAGAAGGAGAATTGATCCTTACTCTTCAATTATCAAAGAAGATGGAGAAAGAGGAATGTGAACTTCAACGATTAGCAGGAATCTCGGGTTAGAAAGATTCAAGCAAGCCGACGACTGCAAACAAGTCGCACGAGGGAGGGACGTCAGCGGGGAATGTGTTGTTTGCATTCTGGAAGCAATTTAAATTAAATTTAATATAAATATTAGGTCTACCTTTTCCTGTCTTAACATAAGAATGAATATGAAAGGAGAAAAAATCCATCATACTAGGAAGTTCACCTCTTCTCCTTGGAAAAGAGAAGGGCAGAGGTGAAGAATATAATATACAGATTATTTCATCAGGCGAGCCATGATCATTTCTAAGACCTAAACTATACATATTTATATACACAATAAAATGATCCTCTTAGCCATAGAAAATAGTTAGTTAAAACACCTAAATATTGAGAACAGAAAACACAAAAGGATGTTCTTTGCACTGAGAACAGAAAACAAGCAAGAAATAAGTGATCCAAACTACAGTTCGTGTTCTCATTAGATAAATAAAACTTACATGCACATTTAAATACCACAAATTATAGGCATTCTCAATTGTAAAAACATTCTTCCAATCAATTTTGAGCGGTAGTTTCCGTGACAATACTTAAAATAACAGAGATCATGTTCACAAGTAAATTCGTATAATATTCTGTAAGTTTAATGAATTTCATCTTATGTGATCAAATCTACATCAAATGTGAATGCTGGAACTGAATGGACTTCCATTACTTTTGAAACATTGGTATCAAAACTAAATGTTAATACTGGCCTACCAATTTCTTAAGGCTACTTAAGCTTTTGCATCATCAAGAGGGAATTCTGGATGAAAATACAACTTCATTAGTTCCAACATATTTCATGTGAGATAAATGGTAAAGCAAATGCCATCACACAATTCTGGCACCTAACCTTCTAGAAATCTCCAAATTTCAAGTTCCAAATACTACGAAAGTTTACTATTTATTATGCAAAAAAAGCATATCCTCTCCACTATCAAGCATCATCTGTTAAAAAATTAACAGATCGATACCTGCATAATAAGCAATATACAATTCAGCCTTCAGCAAAATAAAATAGTTCATATTAGTAAATCTGAGAAATTATGTGCATTCCTATAGAGAACCTAAGTTATTTTGAAAAAAAATATAGTTAATGATACCTCGACTTAATGTTTTGTAAGAATTGGCCTCATAGTTGTTAATTTTATTTTTCTACCTATAAGTAAATTAAAGCAATCATGAGAAGAAAAGCAAGTAAATCTTGCAAACCCCAATTTTGCAAAAAAGAATGATATGTCATTTCAACGATGCCCTTCCGAGATTAACAATCCAATTTTCCAATGAAGATCACAATAAAAATAAGATGAGACATAATTCTCATTCATGAGTTGAGTCTTAATTATTGATATGAAGAACTTCAATTAAGGAAGCATAGATGCATTGATTAAGCAAAGAACACAACAGCCAGATCAAATCCTCACAAAAAACTGAAATCTCTAATGAGAAATTAAGAGATTTCACGAAATTTAATCGAGAAAGTAAAAAGCCCCAACAATTTATCCATAATAAAAAAGAAAACTCTCCAAATTACAGAAATTAATATATCATTTCAGACAAATCACCTGATCCCACATAAGAATTACTTTTCATCTCAAATGCTTCATTCTTAGGCATACTATCTCATCAGTAATTCGTTCCCTCAGCTCTGCCATCTCACTTGCACCTTCCCCATCAACGGTGAAGGCAATGGAAGCCTCGATGTCTTCTTCTGTGAAAGACTGACCTAGCCTGTATTCAAATGCTTTTGAATGCACATTTTATTCATCCTCTTCCGCCAAATGAAAGTCGATATCGCTACAGGAATGATGTCTTCTTATGTAATTATGAAGAGCCATTGTAGCACAGACAATCTCTACCTGCTTCGAAAAATTGTAGGGAGGCATATCACGGAGTATCGCTCATTTTTTTTTCCAGACACCAAAAGTCCTCTCAATTACACCACGAAGCGATGAATGTCGTTTATTAAACATTTCCTTTCTTCCTCGTGTGACGTTACTTGCACGTGCGAAGTCTGGTATGTGATATCTCGTATCAGGAAATAGCTTAAAATACCCTCGTTGCAATGGGTAACCAACATCAACCAAGTACTACTTGCCTAATAAATGAAACAATTAGTACAAAAATTCAAGTTGTTTTTGGGATCACAAGAAATAATTGCCTAATAAATTGAACAATTCGTATGAGTTCGATCCCGAGCATACCTGCAGGAGAATGTCGAAAGTTGCTATTGGGATCCCGTGTCGCAGATTTAAAAACTCGACTATCATGTGTGCTGCCCTCCCAGCCAACTATAACAAAAGTGAAACACATGTTAAAGTCACAGACGGCCATCACATTTTGGGTAGGGTTACCACAACGGCCGACAAATGCCACCTTATCATTATTTGAGATACATGCATCAATATGTGTTCCATCAATTGCGCCAATGAAGTTCTGCTGACTAAATGTTAGGTTTGACATATCATTGCTTACCCTTACAAAGCTAACTATAATGAATCCGAGAGAATACCCTGAAAAAGGGCATATATCGTGCATCACGTGCTATCTCAACGGGTATCTGCTCAAACTTATAATCTGAGGGTCTGATGATATGGGAGGACAAGCTAACAAGTGCGCTCAATCCGATTGAGAAATACCTACTTATTGTTTCTGATGAGTGCTGAAATCGCTCCATCTCTCCTCGTATAGACTCGTTTTGGGATAATATGAACATTGTTATTGTGAGCACCTCACGTGGATTGGTCCTGGAGGATCCATGAAGACCGTGAGATCCTACAAGTAAGTCCAGAAGATCGTTAAGTATTGTTGGCTCATTCGAAACATATTACAAAAGTGTGTTGGGTGCCCCGCAAGCAACTCTCCAACCCATTTATCTCCAATATAAGAAGATGTCATGCATGGCGATCGATCAATGTACGTGTTATAATACTCGTACATCAAACATATTGTCGTCAAGAACATCCCTCTTCGCTTTCTTTTGCGTGAATTCATGTGCGTTTCCATCCATCTTCTTCTATTTGCATCCATAGTGATGGGTATCCCTAAATGTTTCTCCTAAACAATTATCATTTATATGAGAGTTGAAGACAATAAAAAAAGTAATGTTTACAAATAAATAGGAAGGTACAACTGAGTTCACAAGCACAAATCTAGAAAAAAAATAGATAATGCAGTGTAAATATTCCAGTGATAAAAAATAGAAAAAAATATCAATTGTTCAAACGATTATAAAAACACCGAATATATGCCACTCTGCGGGCGGCAGGCATCTGCACGAAGAAATCCCTACGAACTGGGTCTTCTAGCAATTCTGCTGCGAACAGATACAGCTCTTCATCTGCATAAATTTCGGCTGTAACACTTAGGATTTCAAGTGCCTCCGCTATTGTGCTTGAATGAGAAGATTGAAATTCTGCTTTGAAACAAGAAACCGCCTCGGATAGCTCATTTCTGAGAGAAGAAGCACCAGATTTTCTTTTATTGACAACCCTTGGACGTTTGGAACTGGAAATAGTTTCATATTCGTTCTGATTTGGGCTGGGGATGTCAATCAAATTAACTGAACCTCCAGGGGTTCCCAAATTCACGTCATTGCTAGCAAACCCTGTCTTGCTTAGGCTACATGCAAAGTTCCCTGTTGCAACCACTCCTCCAAACATGCGGACTAGTTTCTCCTCCAATTCAGGCTCAATTCCAGAAAGCTTAAACTTTTTTGCAGCAGGCACCATCTACAAAAAAATTGGTAGACACCCAATTTGAAAAAAATAAAAGGTTACAAAATAAAGAAGTTTATAAATCAAGCTCACCGCAAGTCTTTCAGCCCACCATTCCTCGGGTGCATCAACTGTTCGTTTCACTGGATCCCAACCAAGACCGGTAGAACCCCTTTTCAATTCCTTCCAAATTTTCCATTCCTTCTCCATTTCGTCTCACTTGTTTTTCATTTGCAACCTGTCATATTGTTTGCCTGTACATTCCTTGAAATTTTTTATAATGTTTTGCCACCCTTCTTTATTGAAATGGGTCCTTGGCCTATTTCCTCATTCAATCTCTTTAATACAAAGATCACAAAATATTATTTTTGTATCTTTTTCCCACAATACGGGTGAAGCAACCTCTTTAGGCTTACTATCCATGTTATTACTATAACAAAACGAAGTCATGAAACACAAGAGTAAAATCAATTAGGAAGTAGAATAAAGTAAAGTTTAGGTGTTAGATATTTAGAGAATACGAAGTTAAATAAATATTTAGGGAATACGGAGTTATAAAATACTACTAAAGGTCTATGATTTTTCTCTCCTAATTTTTGTTTCTTTGCTAATTGCTCCACTAAACTACCACAATATTAAATAACTTTAAAAGAAATTTTGAAGTTATCTTCCTAGTTATATTAGATATATTTCTCATAGTTATTTTTTTCAACAGTAAGATAATTACATTATGCAATTTTAAATAGCAGAATACCAAATTTATAAAAGATGAAAGACTTAAACACCAAAACATCTTAGAACCACATAATGGACCATAACTTCCAATAACCTTATTCCCAGCATAATTTATAAGTAAAAGGAAGAAAAATATGATCTAAAAGAACAAGCCATCTAAATGCAGTTTGGCTAAGCAAACAACAACGGTATGATTGTAAACTCCATTGGAATGCTTGGGGAAGCTGGAATGGAAACCAAGTAAACGATTAATAGTATGAGCTGCTACAATAACAAATTTAGCTCGAGGTAATGCATGAATACACATTCGAAGAGCTTACATCCAGAAAATAGTAGAAAATAGAATTCAAATCTGCATCAGTACATAAAGTAAGCTTTCTTCTGTAAAGAAAATAAAAACGAATTACTTGCCAGAGCTTCAGCAATTAAATGACTTTAAAATTCTCTATAAAGCATCTAATTCTAGCATCTAAGCCACCTAATTCAAGATATAGAAAAGTGTGAAGGAAATGGGCAATCATATTAAAGATTTGAAGGAAACGAACAATCTAAATTACCAAGACAAACTTCAACATTGGATAATTAACATGCATACCATTCAATTCTTATAAATATATGTATCTAACACTTCAATTTACATATATAATTACAA
>JXCR01119565.1:6969-30773 GCA_002079205.1 Phalaenopsis hybrid cultivar | reverse complement strand
GTGTATGTAGTTGAGGGAACAAGTGTTGTACAGATAAGTATGTTATAACCTATGGTTGTAGGACTGCAATACAACTTTTTATTGTGTGTTTGTGTCATGCTCCGGTCAGTTTTGAAAAAGGTTTTGTTTGGAGCTACTGCCTGGATTCTCTTCAGGAGTTTAATTGTGTTCAATTTCTTGTTTTGAAAATTTTGAATGAAATGTTTGGTTAATATTTGTGAAAGGCTTTTGGGTTCACTCTTTGTTTTATTATTATTATAAGTTATTGTTATTTATGTTTTTATCTTTATTTAAAAAATATTTGTATGTTTTATTTAAATACATTAATTTATTTTAAAAACCATTAAAAGCTTTTTTCTGTGTTCAAAAACAACTAGTGTTGTTGTGTACATTAAAATTGTCGGCAAAGAACTCTAAACAATCCAACAACATAGGCTAGTTGTCAAGTGATCGAGGTGTCAAGCCAAAAGAGCATAATTAGAATCTTCATTCAATGATTGACCATATGGTAAAAGGCAACTAGCTTGCAATGACAAGGGGCCCAATCGGCGGAATATGCTTGAAGCCTTGGTCGCTTAGAGGTTTCTTAATAGGGCATTTGAACGCAACAGTCAATCGATTGATTTTTATTTTGGCAAGCGTGATCGTCATTTGATCGGGCACCTTGTTGGGTGGAACCAAGGCAAGTCAATTGGTTGGTTATCATATATTTAAATTCAAATTGAAATTTAGATTTGATATCAAATCAGTATAATTAATCATATTAAGGGGTGGATTATTTAATAGTTTAGTTTTCTCTGTAATTGTACAAGGGGCTTTTTGCCCAGTTTGATTATAAGAATTGGCCTAATTACTTTTTCTATCCTCTGTCTCTAACTCTCGGGACGTGTTCACAACAAATAATTTAGGATTTAACATTCTAAAAGGTGGTGCAGTGAGCGTGGATNAATCTTCATTCAATGATTGACCATATGGTAAAAGGCAACTAGCTTGCAATGACAAGGGGCCCAATCGGCGGACTATGCTTGAAGCCTTGGTCGCTTAGAGGTTTCTTAATAGGGCATTTGATCGCAACAGTCAATCGATTGATTTTTATTTTGGCAAGCGTGATCGTCATTTGATCGGGCATCTTGTTGGGTGGAACCAAGGCAAGTCAATTGGCTGGTTATCATATATTTAAATTCAAATTGAAATTTAGATTTGATATCAAATCACTATAATTAATCATATTAAGGGGTGGATTATTTAATAGTTTAGTTTTCTCTGTAATTGTACAAGGGGCTTTTTGCCCAGTTTGATTATAAGAATTGGCCTAATTACTTTTTCTATCCTCTGTCTCTAACTCTCGGGACGTGTTCACAACAAATAATTTAGGATTTAACATTCTAAAAGGGTGCGGTGAGCGTGGAAATGTCCCAGATAAGAAATGAGCTAATTATGAAGGAGAATCCTAGCGGAGAAAAATAACGCCCATGAGGTTCATTTAAGAGATGGTATGTTGACACATACAGGAAGAGGTTTAGACAGTATGAATACAAATAATGATCCAGTTCAAAGCTCTTCGGGCAGTCATATTTCTGCAAAATGTTCTACTGTTGCCTGTGGAGTGAGTCTACGGGAAACAGCCCCCATAACGCTTCCCTCGGCAATTTGCCAGTGCCCCACGGTTGGCCCCCAATGGCGGGCCAACCGAATTACCAAAAGATTCCAACTGGCAGACCACCACATCTACGTTGGCGGTCCCACATTGGATGAACTNTAAGAAATGAGCTAATTATGAAGGAGAATCCTAGCGGAGAAAAATAACGCCCATGAGGTTCATTTAAGAGATCGTATGTTGACACATACAGGAAGAAGTTCAGACAGTATGAATACAAATAATGATCCAGTTTGAAGCTCTTCGAGCAGTCATATTCCTGCAAAATGTTCTACTGTTGCCTGTGAAGTGAGTCTACGGGAAACAGCCCCCAGAACGCTTCCCTCGGCAATTTGCCAGTGCCCCACGGTTGGCCCCCAACGGTGGGCCAACCGAATTACCAAAAGATTCCAACCGGCAGACAACACCACATCTACGTTGGAGGTCCCACATTGGATGAACCAGGTGGGAGCATTCGCTCGGTCGGTTATAGGTAGCGCTTTCTCCCAAAGAATCCTAGAAACAATTCCCTTGACGAAGCTAAGGATTCCTCACTTCGACCCCTACAAAAGAAAGAGTGACTCGACCAATCACCTCGCTTATTTTTTAGTCGACTATAGGAGTCCTACAAGTCGATGATGCCTTGAAGTGTCGGCTGTTCGTGACCACGTTGAAAGAAGTCGCGCTTACATGATTTAATAGCTTACCAGATGGAGTCATCCCATCGTTCTTCGAATTCTGGAAGCTCTTCCTGGCACACTATGCTAACGTACATAAACCAAGGAAAGATGCAGAGACCTTATTTCAGATCAGGCAATGGGAGAACGAAAGCTTGCGGGTCTATATCACTCGTTTCCAAAAGGAAATGTTGGAAGTGATAAACTTGGAGCCTCTCATCGCCTGGACCACCCTGAATCCGAGGATCTGCAGCAAGCGATTCAGGTACAACATGACCTACTCAAGCTAAGGACCTTCACGGAGGTCTTGGAACTAGCAAATGACCACATCGTCGTCGAGGAGAACTTTATGAAGTCCTCTGAAATTAAACTGAGGGCATCCAACCACCGGTCGTAGAAGCGGAAGGACCAGAATGACTACAAAATACCAAAGAGCGATCAATCCCTTAGTTGTGTATCGAACAACGACCCAAGCTCCTCAGATAACCAGAATAGCAACCAAAGCAACCCAGGTCAGCAATGACTCCCATCCGATCAGTGACCGCCTCGCTACTTCGAGCGACGACACATATACCAGGAGATGCAATGTTTGACAACCCTGAATGTGTCAATGACCAAACTAGTCCAAGCCAGTCAAAATAATGACTACTTCAAGAAAGCCCCTTCGCTGAAGANAACCCTGAATGTGTCAATGACCAAACTAGTCCAAGCCATTCAAAATAATGACTACTTCAAGAAAGCCCCTCCGCTGAAGGCTGCATCAACACTGTGAAATTCAAACAATTATTGTGCCTACCATCGAGACCATGGGTACGACACGGAGGAATGTCGTCACTTTAAAAACTTAGTAGAGGAGCTCATCTGGGTTGAAAATTTGAAAGAGTTCATTGTCGTAGGAGCACACACAATGATAGGGAAAGGCCCCAACAGAGGAACCCACAAACGATTCCAATCAAGCAAATGAAATATATATAGTTGGAATCATCTCGGCTATCTTTGGAGGAGGTGGAGCGTTATTCCCACTGTCTAAAAGACACCGATCTAGGGAGGTATGCACCGTCAACTCTTACACTCATACTCAGTCTTCGATCACTTTTACAATGCAGATCATTTTCTTAAGAAAACCCACACAATGAGGCATTCATCATCACAACCCTCATAAACAACTACTAGGTGGGCAACATTCTAGTCATCATTAGGAGTTCAATTAATATCTTGTTCAAAACAATGTTCGACAAGATGGGGCTCAAAACTGATTGACTGGAGACATGAGTCGGCTCATTGTTCGCCTTCTCAGGTGAGAGGAAAGAAGCTTTGGGCGTAATCGTGTTGCCTCTCTCATAAGGAGAGTGAGAAAAACAATTCATCAAAATAGAGAACTATTTGGTGGTAGAATCCCCGCTGACCTACAATGCGATCTTCGATTAACCATTAATGAATAACTATCAAGCAGTGGCTTCGACCTACCAAGTGATGGTAAAATTCACTAGAGACAGGGAGATAATCACAGTTTGAGGGAATTTGCAGTAGTTCAAAAGCTGCTACCTTCGGGCGGTCACCAGTGTTGACCAGAAACTGCTCAACATTCAAATCCAGAGTGAAAGAGGTCTCAAGACAAGCGAGACTGTCCTCCACGTGCCCACAACTAGTTAGGATGAGCCTGATAAAATTTTTTAATTAGTGAGAACTTTGATGCAGGGCACAGGGGCCTATTGATTTGAACCCTCCAGACACATCAAGAGGTGTTCGATTGGATGGTCGTGGACATGACAGAGTCTCAGTTGACGCGGCCTGCCACTGGCTCAATATTAGCCCTTTCACTTGATCGATGGAACAAAAGCTTTGATCGACCGTGAGGACGTTGGCTGAACCAATAACAGCGGAGGTTCAAAAGCTAAGGAGGCAGGCTACATCCGGGAGGTGCAATACCTGACTTGGTTCTCAAATGTGGTGTGGTTGGGAAGCCCAATGACAAATGGAGACTGTTTTGACTTCACTAACCCCAACACTGCATGCCCAAAAGGCACATATCCTATACCGAGGAATGACACATTGGTTGATTCGACAGTTGGCTACTCTGTGATGAGTTTCCTCGAATCTTTTTGGGGTTATCACTAGATAAAGATGTACCCAATCGACATTGAAAAGATAACCTTTATTACTACACAGGGAGCTTTTTTTTCGATGTAATGTATTTTGGGTTAATGTCAGGGAAATCTATCAACGCCTCATGGATGTAATTTTTTTAGATCAGAAGTGAAAAAATGTTGAGGTGTATGTCGACGATGTCATAGTGAAAAACAAATTAGTTGAACAATATATTAAAGACCTAAAAGAAACATTTGAAGCTCTTAAAAATTTAACATGAATCTAAACCCTTCGAAGTGTACCTTCAGAACATCAACTGGAAAATTTTTAGATTTTTATTAATCGTTGACGGGTTAAAGGCTAACCCAGAGAAGATTCGAGCGATCCTTGACATGCCTTCTCCTTGGAATCCTAAAGAGATACAAAGGTTGGTTGGACGAGTAGTAGGACATAGTTGCTTCATTTCAAAAGATGACAACATGTGTGTCGCATTCCTTAAAAATCTAAGGAAAAACTGGTGTTTAGAATGGATAGTTGATTGTGAGTTAACATTCAAAGCCTAAAATACGCTCCAGCATCATTTTCGTTGTTACAAAGTCCAAAACCAGCAGAAGAATTTTCATTGTACCTAGGAGTCGATCGAGAAGTAGTCAGCTTTGTACTAGTTAGAAAGGAGGTGCGAAAAAACTTCTTGTGTATTACACCAGTTGAGTTCTTTAAGGCCCCAAAACCAGGTACCCAATTATGTATAAATGGGCATTTGCTTTGGTTATCTCTTATGGCAGTCTCCAGCCGTAATTTCAGGTGCACCCGATTTGATTCATCATTGATTATTCCTAAAATCCATGCTCACTCAACCGGAACAATTCAGTTGGTTGTTGAAATGGGCAATAGAGCTTGGTGAATGCACAATCAATTATGTCCCATGAACGACCATCAAGGCACAAGTGATCATCGATTTTCTGGAGGACTTCTTTGAGGTGGAAGAATCACACGATGGGAACCTAGCCAATGACAAAACCTGGATCTTGAACTTCGTCGGGATGTTCAAAGTGGCAATCGCTAGGCTGGGACTGGTGTTGAGCAGTTCGGCCGGAAAGGACATCTACCTGTCTGTCACAGTAGAATTGGAGGTTACAAAAAACCAAGCAGAATATGAGGCCCTGAACGTTGGCCTTTGTTGGGCATATGAGATTGGTGCTCGCGAGTTGCTGATGAAATCAGACTCCTTGTTGGTCATAAGTCAAGTCAGCGAGGATTTCAAAACTCGAGACAAACTGTTGACCAAATACCTCTCCAAGACACAAACATAAATAGGATGCTTCAAAAGCTTCCGTATAGAGCACTTTGGTCATGAGAAAAACCACGTCGTTGATATCTTATCAAAACGCATCAGTTTGGGTGGGGATTCGCAAAGGCTCACTTAACCAACGGTCTACAAACCACACNCTTCCGTATAGAGCACTTTGGTCATGAGAAAAACCACGTCGTTGATATCTTATCAAAACGCATCAGTTTGGGCGGGGATTCACAAAGGCTCACTTAACCAACGGTCTACAAACCACAAACAATGGAAGTATTTATTGAAGTTGAAAAAATAAAAAGTTAGATGGATCCTTAGATCATCTACCTTGAAACAACAAAAGTACCGAAAGTGGTTGCAGATCTAAGACGCTTCAAAATCAATAATGCATTGTATTTAATGATGGAAGAAAAGCTCTTTAGGTGATAGTGACCTCCNAAAATAAAAAGTTAGATGGATCCTTAGATCATCTACCTTGAAACAACAAAAGTACCGAAAGTGGTTGCAGATTTAAGACGCTTCAAAATCAATAATGCATTGTATCTAATGATGGAAGAAAAGCTCTTTAGGTGATAGTGACCTCAGTATACCTAAGGTGCCTTAGGAAAGATGAAGCTATGGATGTTCTCATGGAGGTACACTCCGAAGAATGTGGAAGCCACTATGGAGGAAAAACTTTGTCCTATCAGGGTACGACATGGCTACTTCTGACCGACGCTACTCAAGGACATTGAAGAATTTTTTTCAGAACTGTGAACAATGTTAGAAATACATGCCCCTACATCACCAACTCGCACACAAGCTTCAACCAATCTCTAGTCCTTGGTCATTCACCACTTGGGGTTTGGTCATCTTGCTTCCTTTGCCCCAGTCAAAGGGCCAACGCAAGTTCCTTATAACAGCGGTTGATTATTTTTTCAATAGATATAGTATAAGCCAATCGCTCAGATCACTGCTGAGGTGGTGTGGAACTTCATCTGGTCAGACCTTATATGCATATAAAGATTGCCGCTAGTCATCATTACCGACAATGGAATNTATGGATGTTCTCATGGAGGTACACTCCGAAGAATGTGGAAGCCACTATGGAGGAAAAACTTTGTCCTATCATGGTACGGCATGGCTACTTCTGACCGACGCTACTCAAGGACATCGAAGAATTTTTTTCAGAACTGTGAACAATGTTAGAAATACATGCCCCTACATCACCAACTCGAACACAAGCTTCAACCAATCTCTAGTCCTTGGTCATTCACCACTTGGGGTTTGGTCATCTTGCTTCCTTTGCCCCAGTCAAAGGGCCAACACAAGTTCCTTATAACAGCGGTCGATTATTTTTTCAATAGATATAGTATAAGTCAATCGCTCAGATCACTGCTGAGGTGGTGTGGAACTTCATCTGGTCAGACCTTATATGTAGATAAGGATTGCCGCTAGTCATCATTACCGATAATGGAACACAGATTTTGGATCAACGCATAAAAGATTTTTGTAAAAATCAAAGAATCAATCATAGATTTGCTTCGGTCCATAACCCTTGAACAAATAGGCAAATTGAAGCGGCCAACAAGATCATACTGAACTTGCTAAGAAAGAAAATCGAAGGAGCTAAGGGAAACTGGGTGGAGCAACTGCAGTCTGTGCTTTAGGTGATCCAGACTACACCATCGTTAGTGACCAACCAAATCACGTTGATGCTAGCTCATAGAATGGAGGCAGTATTACCAATTGAATACAACCACCGTAACCAGAGAGTGGCTACAACCACATCATTCAAAAATAAAGACCTGACCGAGTGGCAGGAAGCAAACATCAAGGGTGCATGCAATGCGAGCCCTCGATCTGACAGAAGAAAAATGAACCAATTCGACACTTCAACAGGAGGAACTCAAGAGGCGAACTGCTTGCTATTTCAACCAACATGTCCAAGAGAAGACCTTCGCTCTGAGAGATTTGGTCCTAAAGAAAGTTGATCTAGTCACCTTAGGTTAAGCTGTTGAACTTGGAATGGCCCATATACAATTAGCTAGCGAGTAGCACCTAACACATACAAACTCAAAACATGCANCCTCGATCTGACAGAAGAAAAATGAACCAATTCGACACTTCAACAGGAGGAACTCAAGAGGCGAACTGCTTGTTATTTCAACCAACATGTCCAAGAGAAGACCTTCGCTCTGAGAGACTTGGTCCTAAAGAAAGTTGATCTAGTCGCCTTAGGTTAAGCTGTCGAACTTGGAGTGGCCCATATACAATTAGCTAGCGAGTAGCACCTAGCACCTACAAACTCAAAACATGCGCCATAAAAGAATTCCCTCGGACTTGGAGTGGAGATGATCTAAGGAATTTTTTTCCTTGAAGTTTTTTATATAAAACATAAAAAGGGGGTGTCTTCACCAATATTTAAATTTAAAAATACCAATAATTTTTTTTTTTGTCATGGCTTTTTTTTTTCAATCTTCTCACAGGTTCTTCCGATGCTCTGGGAACTCCTCTCAATCCTGTTGGGTTCGATTGTAGGTTCAAGAACCTCGGCTCTGGCCGCAAGAAGACCAAAGATCAAATGAATACACACCACACTCGAGTCGCATAAGCAAAGGGGGAACAACGACATATATGTTCTAGCACCGTTAGGTCGGAAACATAAGCAAAAAATAAGAAAGAAGTTTCAGGACAAGAAAAATATTATTTTATACATCTCGGTCGAAAGGTATATACAAACCATAATAAGCGTAGAAGGTACACCTTACTCATACTTTTTGATAGTGTGTGAATATACAAGCCAAGGCCCTATGTTCAGTTGTGAGGCATCGTCAAAAATCCTGGCTTTGCACTTGTTATGCCCAGAAAAAGGACAGTGTGTGAGAATGAGAGTTTCGNCTTCTTTGAGGTGGAAGAATCACACGATGGGAACCTAGCCAATGACAAAACCTGGATCTTGAACTTCGTCGGAACGTTCAAAGTGGCAATCGCTAGGCTGGGACTGGTGTTGAGCAGTTCGGCCGGAAAGGACCTCTATCGGTCTGTCACAGTAGAATTGGAGGTTACAAAAAACCAAGCAGAATATGAGGCGCTGAACGTTGGCCTTTGTTGGGCATATGAGATTGGTGCTCGCGAGTTGCTGATGAAATCAAACTCCTTGTTGGTCATAAGTCAAGTTAGCGAGGATTTCAAAACTCGAGACAAACTGTTGACCAAATACCTCTCCAAGACACAAACATAAATAGGATGCTTCAAAAGCTTCCGTATAGAGCACTTTGGTCATGAGAAAAACCACGTCGTTGATATCTTATCAAAACGCATCAGTTTGGGCGGGGATTCACAAAGGCTCACTTAACCAACGGTCTACAAACCACAAACAATGGAAGTATTTATTGAAGTTGAAAAAATAAAAAGTTAGATGGATCCTTAGATCATCTACCTTGAAACAACAAAAGTACCGAAAGTGGTTGCAGATTTAAGACGCTTCAAAATCAATAATGCATTGTATCTAATGATGGAAGAAAAGCTCTTTAGGTGATAGTGACCTCAGTATACCTAAGGTGCCTTAGGAAAGATGAAGCTATGGATGTTCTCATGGAGGTACACTCCGAAGAATGTGGAAGCCACTATGGAGGAAAAACTTNGTGGCTACAACCACATCATTCAAAAAGAAAGACCTGACCGAGTGGCAGGAAGCAAACATCAAGGGTGCAATGCGAGCCCTCGATCTGACAGAAGAAAAATGAACCAATTCGACACTTCAACAGGAGGAACTCAAGAGGCGAACTGCTTGCTATTTCAACCAACATGTCCAAGAGAAGACCTTCGCTCTGAGAGATTTGGTCCTAAAGAAAGTTGATCTAGTCACCTTAGGTTAAGCTGTTGAACTTGGAATGGCCCATATACAATTAGCTAGCGAGTAGCACCTAACACATACAAACTCAAAACATGCACCATAAAAGAATTCCCTCGGACTTGGAGTGGAGATGATCTAAGGAATTTTTTTCCTTGAAGTTTTTTATATAAAACATAAAAAGACGGTGTCTTCACCAATATTTAAATTTAAAAATACCAATAAATTTTTTTTTGTCATGGCTTTTTTTTTTCAATCTTCTCACAGGTTCTTCCGATGCTCTGGGAACTCATCTCAGTCCTGTTGAGTTCGATTGTAGGTTCAAGAACCTCGGCTCTGGCCGCAAGGCGACCAAAGATCAAATGAATACACACCACACTCGAGTCGCATAAGCAAAGGGGGAACAACGACATATATGTTCTAGCACCGTTAGGTCGGAAACATAAGCAAAAAATAAGAAAGAAGTTTCAGGACAAGAAAAATATTATTTTATAAATCTCGGTCGAAAAGTATATACAAACCATAATAAGCGTAGAAGGTACACCTTACTCATACTTTTTGATAGTGTGAATATACAAGCCAAGGCCCTATGTTCAGTTGATGAGGCATCATCAAAAACCCTGGCTTTGCACCTGTTATGCCCAGAAAAAGGACAGTGTGTGAGAATGAGAGTTTCATCTCTTCTCAATCGGGGTGCCCTCAGCCCTTGACCTCCATTCCACCCACGTTTTTCACTTCTCTTCCTCAAACTCAAGATAGAAAGCATGAGAGAATGAGAGAATAAGGAGCCACCTGGTCAGCGAGCCCTCATCGCAAACACCTGTTCCCCCCACTTCTCAGATTTCTTTCTTGCTTCCAGAGGAACAAGAGATGACGGGAAAAAATGGGTGCTTGCTGCTAGGGGATTTATGGGCCCTTCTAGCAACAACAACCGAACGAATGTATTGTATTCTCTAAGAATGTGCCGAGCACCTCANAGAGAATGAGAGAATAAGGAGCCACCTGGTCAGCGAGCCCTCATCGCAAACACCTGTTCCCCCCACTTCTCAAATTTCTTCCTTGCTTCCAGAGGAACAAGAGATGACGGGAAAAAATGGGTGCTTGTTGCTAGGGGATTTATGGGCCCTTCTAGCAACAACAGCCGAACGAATGTATTGTATTCTCTAAGAATGTGTCGAGCACCTCCTTGCTTGTTGTCCAATACACTCATTTGTGTAGAGGAATTCTAAAAGGGTGTCGGCCTTGACTGAGGTTGCGTTCGACACCCGACTCAAACATAGACCTTTTTTTTAGCACGCGACTCAAAGAAAATGAGAACTAAATCATAGCCAAGCTAGAGCCCATTACTTCCACTGCAATGACATTCACGTCTTCAATTCCTCAAACGTCGACCATATTTACATTACTCTAGTTAAATAGCTTTCCTTTAAAGTGTGGAGCACGGTGAGTGGAGATCCAACCCCCAATTTATAGAGGGGGGTGATCAACTATCCCAATTGTGGTCTCCTGAAAAAAGTCTGCCAAGAACCGACCNACACTCATTTGTGTAGAGGAATTCTAAAAGGGTGTCGGCCTTGACTGAGGTTGCGTTCGACACCCGACTCAAGCAGAGACCTCTTTTTTAGCACGCGACTCAAAGAAAATGAGAACTAAATCATAGTCAAGCTAGAGTCCATTACTTCCACTGCAATGACATTCACGTCTTCAATTCCTCAAACGTCGACCATATTTCCATTACTCTGGTTAAATAGCTTTCCTTTGAAGTGTGGAGCACAGTGAGTGGAGATCCAACCCCCAATTTATAGAGGGGGTGATCAAATATCCCAATTGTGGTCTCCTGAAAAAAAGTCTGCCAAGAACCGACAGGGGAAAGACAACAAGGTGTCGTGATAAGACATGCTAGCGACTGACTTCCCCAAAAAAGAAAAAAGAAAAGGTACAACTGTCACAATCACGACAGCTTATGATACTGACACAAGAGAGACACATGGAAAGACAACAATGCTAGGCTCGTCAAATTGCTCGAGTACTGTTCCCTGATGCTCTGGGAACTTGGCTAGATATCGAATGACAAGTCAACCTTTGCAGCTCAGGGAATGCGTTGTTCGAACAAACAATATGAAATGATCATTTTTTTTACCGACATGATTGTGTTTGCTAAACGACNCCTTAAAAATCTAAGGAAAAACTGGTGTTTAGAATGGATATTTGATTGTGAGTTAACATTCAAAGCCTAAAATACGCTCCAGCAACATTTTCGTTGTTACAAAGTCCAAAACCAGCAGAATAATTTTCATTGTACCTAGGAGTCGATCGAGAAGTAGTCAGCTTTATACTAGTTAGAAAGGAGGTGCGAAAAAACTTCTTGTGTATTACACCAGTTGAGTTCTTTAAGGCCCCAAAACTAGATACCCAATTATGTATAAATGGGCATTTGCTTTGGTTATCTCTTCTGGCAGTCTCCAGCCGTAATTTCAGGCGCACCCGATTTGATTCATCATTGATTATTCCTAAAATCCATGCTCACTCAACAAGAACAATTCAGTTGGTTGTTGAAATGGGCAATAGAGCTTGGTGAATGCACAATCAATTATGTCCCATGAACGACCATCAAGGCACAAGTGATCGTCAATTTTCTGGAGGACTTCTTTGAGGTGGAAGAATCACACGATGGGAACCTAGCCAATGACAAAACCTGGATCTTGAACTTCGTCGGAACGTTCAAAGTGGCAATCGCTAGGCTGGGACTGGTGTTGAGCAGTTCGGCCGGAAAGGACCTCTATCTGTCTGTCACAGTAGAATTGGAGGTTACAAAAAACCAAGCAGAATATGAGGCGCTGAACGTTGGCCTTTGTTGGGCATATGAGATTGGTGCTCGCGAGTTGCTGATGAAATCAAACTCCTTGTTGGTCATAAGTCAAGTTAGCGAGGATTTCAAAACTCGAGACAAACTGTTGACCAAATACCTCTCCAAGACACAAACATAAATAGGATGCTTCAAAAGCTTCCGTATAGAGCACTTTGGTCATGAGAAAAACCACGTCGTTGATATCTTATCAAAACGCATCAGTTTGGGCGGGGATTCACAAAGGCTCACTTAACCAACGGTCTACAAACCACAAACAATGGAAGTATTTATTGAAGTTGAAAAAATAAAAAGTTAGATGGATCCTTAGATCATCTACCTTGAAACAACAAAAGTACCGAAAGTGGTTGCAGATTTAAGACGCTTCAAAATCAATAATGCATTGTATCTAATGATGGAAGAAAAGCTCTTTAGGTGATAGTGACCTCAGTATACCTAAGGTGCCTTAGGAAAGATGAAGCTATGGATGTTCTCATGGAGGTACACTCCGAAGAATGTGGAAGCCACTATGGAGGAAAAACTTTGTCCTATCATGGTACGGCATGGCTACTTCTGACCGACGCTACTCAAGGACATCGAAGAATTTTTTTCAGAACTGTGAACAATGTTAGAAATACATGCCCCTACATCACCAACTCGAACACAAGCTTCAACCAATCTCTAGTCCTTGGTCATTCACCACTTGGGGTTTGGTCATCTTGCTTCCTTTGCCCCAGTCAAAGGGCCAACACAAGTTCCTTATAACAGCGGTCGATTATTTTTTCAATAGATATAGTATAAGTCAATCGCTCAGATCACTGCTGAGGTGGTGTGGAACTTCATCTGGTCAGACCTTATATGTAGATAAGGATTGCCGCTAGTCATCATTACCGATAATGGAACACAGATTTTGGATCAACGCATAAAAGATTTTTGTAAAAATCAAAGAATCAATCATAGATTTGCTTCGCTCCATAACCCTTGGACAAATATGCAAATTGAAGCGGCCAACAAGATCATACTGAACTTGCTAAGAAAGAAAGTCTNTCGGGTGGCAACAAGATTTGTGCTTAGCAAAAAAGGAACAAACCACGCTAAGGAAAAGGCTCAATCGAGCGATCAGCGCGAGGAAACGCAGTGACTAGGGCCCAATGCAAATCAGTCAGTCTGTATATTTTAACCATTGACTATGAGAAGAGATGGGTAATATAATTTGACTCTTATTGAACAACTTAAACGAGTCGTCAGAAACTTAAAAGATGACCAACGAGAGTGACGTCTAAAGTTCGATCAGGCACATGCTAGCGAAAAGATCTGTGACAAGCTGCAAAGGTCACCTCAGATGCGAGTCTCTCTGGAGGCGACAACCCAATCGAAGGAGATTAACAAAACATCTTGATTGGCCAGCCCATGTAGCAGATCAACACACAAGATTAGCACGATCAGTCAAAACACATTCGACACAAAAAAAGCAAAAAAGCTAACCAGTTTTTCTCATTCTACAGGACTAACAGGTGGTTGAATTTTCTTCGCTGCCCAAATCGTCCTCTTCTTCGGAACTTTTTGTCGACTTGTCTCAGGTTAGAATAGAGAACTCTTTCGGATAAGAGAATTTGGAGTCAACCAAGCCATGACGAATGAATTTTTGGATGGCAAAATCCACCCCAAGTTTAAGGTGACCCGCCTGGCTGTCCTCATGATCTTCCCTGGAGACCGATGAAGTGATCTTCTCCCTTAATCGGATATCTCATTCTCCAAGGCCGCTATAGTGCTGACGGATTTCTGGTTGGTCTTCTCAAAATTGTTGAGCTTCAGCTTCAAAAGATCTTGATTGTCACGGGTCCTTTTAAGGTCCGCCTTCAGCAAAACCTCCTTTTTTAGCCCTATCCAGCTATCCAGACACATAACAATGCTACACGCACAAGTGGATCACGCAATTGCACGTGTTGTATTAGTAATATCGAATTTAGAATCTGAAATATGTGATTTCATAGGTAATGAGGTAATTCTTTCTAGGTGATGTTGTAGCCTACTGGTTTTAATCCTTGCCTGAAAATTTGGATTTGTTCTAGTCTTACAAAGCAATCCAAATGTATCACAAGCAAATTAAAAAAGTTTAAGTCCTACAAAAGTAATCCTAATGTATCACAATTAAATTGAAAAGCATCAAATACTTTAGTGGTTCTTCCTTGAAATGATGTAAAAGGATTTCATGAAATCAAGAATTGTATTTAGAAAAGACTAGTGACCAATAGGAATAACATTCTTCTTCACCCCCTCCCCGATGCATAAAGATGCTTGGTTAAAAATGAATTTATTTCCATAAATCCAAACATTTGCATCTCCCTAAAACGCATATCCCTGTACAAAATATGTTAATGTGATTAATCTAGTTGATTCTACCATTTCCCAAGACTTATAGTTCACATCATGTTTTAATCATAAGGAGGTGCCAGAGAATTTACCACTTGATGATGATCGTCGATCAGTAGATTGTTGAGTTATGGATCAAGTATTAATGGAGTTAAGGTGAGACGAACGACTCTGACAGACATAGATCTGCCATTCTTATTATATTCAAATATCATTATAATTACTAAAAGGCCCCTCTAAAAGTTAATGGTAAGGAGACTGACCAATATCACAAATAAAGGATTACACATTATTGTTGTTCCCTAATATATTTCCTCTTACTTTCCCTTGAAAAACATTATAGATGTTGGAATTCAAAAATACATTTATATACTTAAAATATAAATTCATCATTTGCTTATATATATATATATATATATATATAGAAAATAAAAGTTCGACAAAAGAATAATTCTAGGCATATTGAGAAATTAATAAGCCAAATATACCTAAATAAAAATGTGTTTTAACTTATTTACAAATTGGGAATTTTACATACGTACCAGTTCCTGCGTATTTACATGTGTAACATCTATAATTTGATATTTTATATTTATGAAAATTGTCATATACCTATATTAGAAAATGCATATTTCCATTATGTTTGATGTAATATTAAAGATTTCAGTGATCTGCATGTAAATGTGAAATTTCTCATCTTAAGTACGTAAATGCCTCCAAGAAAATTTAACATAATATTTCTATAAAATGAGTTTCTTAAAAGAGTTTTAAGGGCAGCTCTACTAATCTTATTAGTTATGCAGAACGATACGGGCAACGGGCATTTACATAAATACCACCCAATTCTCACTTAATTACATACCAAACTCTTAAAAGTCAAATTTGTTGCATTTATACCACCTAAATCATTCATATCATATCATAAATAACACTCGCTTTTAAAAAGGGAATTACCACTTGATGAGTGTGAAGAGAGTGCAAGTGCTTGCATGTTCAGACAATCAAAGCTATAAAATGTCCAAAACTTCATTTCAATTTGGTCATATACCATTCATCCCATCAATGAATACAAAAGAATGAGATGAGCCTAACAATGTACCTTACGATTACAATACCTCATATCCAAACATATGAAATATATATATATATATATAAAATAAAAATTAAACTGATATGGAAGCAGTAAATGTCACGATAATTTCCATAAGAAATATAGACTTAAATAAGCATTATAAATATATATCTATGCCTATGCCTATTCCTATGTCTATGTATGCATGTAATTGGAGGCGAGGAATAAAGTGCTAAGCGAAGTNTATATATATAATAATAATAATAATAATAATAATATTATTATTATTAATAATAATAGATGAAGAATGATTTGTGTGGTCCCAAGGGTCGGTTATGATAGATCAATTGATTACTTTCTCCACCCTCTCACCGCAAACCCAAGCACCCAGGGTCGAAAAAACTTGGTTTATGGAGATGGTTATTTGCTCGTTAGCAATAAGATCCACAAAAGATTGTAGAGAAAATCAACCTGGAGACGAGTCCTTATAGGTAACCATATCGGGTGGCAACAAGATTTGTGCTTAGCAAAAAAGGAACAAACCACGCTAAGGAAAAGGCTCAATCGAGCGATCAGCGCGAGGAAACGCAGTGACTAGGGCCCAATGCAAATCAGTCAGTCGGTATATTTTAACCATTCACTATGAGAAGAGATGGGTAATATAATTTGACTCTTATTGAACAACTTAAACGAGTCCTCAGAAACTTAAAAGATGACCAACGAGAGTGAAGTCTAAAGTTCGATGAGGCACACGCTAGCGAAAAGATCTGTGACAAGCTGCAAAGGTCACCTCAGATGCGAGTCTCTCTGGAGGCGACAACCCAATCGAAGAAGATTAACAAAACATCTTGATTGGCCAGCCCATGTAGTGGATCAACACACAAGATGAGCACGATCAGCCAAAACACATTCGACAGAAAAAAAGCAAAAAAGCTAACCAATTTTTTCTCATTCTACAGGACCCTAACAGGTGGTTGAATTTTCTTCGCTGCCCAAATCGTCCTCTTCTTCGGAACTTTTTGTCGACCTGTCTCGGGTTAGAGTAGAGAACTCTTTCGGATAAGAGAATTTGGATTCAACCAAGCCATGACGAATGAATTTTTGGATGGCAAAATCCACCCCAAGTTTAAGGTGACCCGCCTGGCTGTCCTCATGATCTTCCCTGGAGACCGATGAAGTGATCTTCTCCCTTAATCGGATATCTCATTCTCCAAGGCCGCTATAGTGCTGACGGATTTCTGGTTGGTCTTCTCAAAATTGTTGAGCTTCAGCTTCATAAGGTCTGGATTGTCACGGGTCCTTTTAAGGTCCGCCTTCAGCAAAGCCTCCTTTTTTTAGCCCTATCCAGCTATCCAGACACATAACAATGCTACACGCACAAGTGGATCACGCAATTGCACGTGTTGTATCAGTAATATTGAATTTAGAATCTGAAATGTCGATTTTATAGGTAATGAGGTAATTCTTTCTAGGTAATGTTGTAGCCTACTGGTTTTAATCCTAGCCTGAAAATTTGGATTTGTTCTAGTCTTACAAAGCAATCCAAATGTATCACAAGCAAATTAAAAAGTTTAAGTCCTACAAAAGTAATCCTAATGTATCACAATTAAATTGAATGGCATCAAATACTTTAGTGGTTCTTCCTTGAAATGATGTAAAAGGATTTCATGAAATCAAGAATTGTATGTAGAAAAGACTAGTGACAAATAGGAATAACATTCTTCTTCACCCCCTCCCCGATGCATAAAGATGCTTGGTTAGAAATGAATTTATTTCCATAAATCCAAACATTTGCATCTCCCTAAAATGCATATCACTGTACAAAATATGTTAATGTGATTAATCTAGTTGATTCTACCATTTCCCAAGACTTATAGTTCACAACATGTTTTAATCGTAAGGAGGTGCCAGAGAATTTACCACTTGATGATGATCGTCGATTAGTAGATTGTTGAGTTATGGATCAAGTATTAATGGAGTTGAGGTGGGGCGAACGACTGACAAACTTCTTTCTGACCGACATCGATCCGCCAGTCTTACTATATTCAAATATCATTATAATTACTAAAAATCCCCTCTAAAAGCCAATGCTAATAAGACTGGCCCGTATCACGAAATAAAGGATTACACATTGTCGTTGCTCTCTACTATATTTCCTCTTACTTTCCCTTGAAAAACGTTATAGATGTTGGATGTGTTTCCTCGACAGTCTTGAATTCAAAAATACATTTATATATTTAATATATAAATTCATCATTTGCTTTCTATTTAAATATACACATAGAAAATAAAAGTTTGACAATAGAATAATTCTAGGCATATTGAGAAATTAATAAGCCAAAAATACTTAAAATAAAAACGTGTTGTAACTTTATTTACAAATTGGGAATTTTACATACATACCAGTTCCTACTTATTTACATATGTAACAACTAAAAATTGATTTTATATTTATGAAAATTGTTATATACCTATATTAGAAAATGTATATTACCATTATTTTTTATGTAATATTAAAGATTTTAGTGATTTGCATGTAAATGTGAAATTTCTCGTCTTATGTACGTAAATGCCTCCAAGAAAATTTAACAAAATATTCCTATACTAATCTTATTAGTTATGCAGAACGATAGTAATAACCCATTTTTCGGCTTCCAAGAATACAGTACGGGCAACGGGCATTAACATAAATACCACCCAATTCTCACTTAATCACATACCAAACTCTTAAAAGTCAAATTTGTTGCATTTATACCACCTAAATCATTCATATCATATCATAAATAACACTCGCTTTTAAAAAGGGAATTACCACTTGATGAGTGTGAAGAGAGTGCAAGTGCTTGCATGTTCAGACAATCAAAGCTATAAAATGTCCAAAACTTCATTTCAATTTGGTCATATACCATTCATCCCATCAATGAATACAAAAGAATGAGATAAGCCTAACAATGTACCTTAAGATTACAATATCTCATATCCAAACATATGAAATATATATATATAAAATAAAAATTAAACTGATATGGAAGCAGTAAATGTCACGATAATTTCCATAAGAAATATAGACTTAAATAAGCATTATAAATATATATCTATGCCTATGCCTATGTCTATGTATGCATGTAATTGGAGGCGAGGAATAAAGTGTTAAGCGAAGTCTTCTGGCTTTCCAACCTTTATATTTTCTTCAGCCAAGAAGCTTAGTATAGCGTTTTTCTGCCAGCCCTTCATACTCCTGCAAGGAGAGGAGTTAGAGTTGGTCATTGACTCTGAAAAGCAAAATATCTGATCCAGCAAACGAACTTTCATGTATCAAATAATGCACAAAAAGATCTGTCATGTTTCAACAACTGAACTGGTGGTAATATCAGCTTTAAAATGAGAAAATTGTAAGCCACCTATTTTTTACCAGAAATCAATTATATAACTAAGTAAGAATTCTAGAAAAAGTAAATACTGACCAAAATTATTATTATTATTATTATTATTATTATTATTATTAATGATAATAATGATAATAATGGCCACAGTGACCATGAGATGAACCATAAAAGCCCAACCTTTAGGCCTCTCCATGATTAGATTTGTAAATCCCACTTAAAGGCATTCAAAGCGTTTTCTTGAGATAATTTCATTCACATAAGAAAAATATTCAGGTTATATTTCCTATAAGATAGGATCATAACATCAAACAATGAGCCTCTTTATTATTGTATTTATAAGTCTCACTTTAGCCTGAAGCTCTAGATATAAAAGTGGAATAGATAAGACCTATACCACAATATTCGATCAAGGTTTGATACTCTATATATAGGAGAAAGAAGACATGGTCTGCTCGATAATCAGATCTGAAGAAAAAAGATCTGATACTATTTGAGCTAGCTTCGAGTAACAAGGCCGATATTAAAGATCAATAACACTTGAAGAAGAACACTTACAAATAACATCCATGGATAAAAAGAAATTCATACTATCATGTAGGCATCAATTGTGTGCCAATATTCAAAGGCCTCAAGATCAAGTCAAGGCATAACCCTCCAAGCTATATATTTTCTGAATTAATTATACACAAATCAACCTCTGATTAGATCAAAGTGGATAATATCTCGAAAGGTGAGAGCACATGCTATTCAAATGATATCAGATCTTATACCAGTTGAAAAATGGGAACTAAGTGCTATATAGGTAAAGTACAACACAGTGGGAGCTATCTCTTGACCCTAGATGAAACAAAGTGCTAGTTCTTGAATGTGTATGATTAAGAATACTAATCGGAATATTAGCTACTTAAGCAAGTGACGCGGGGTTGGGGCCTGAACCGAGCCCAACCATTTCAGCAGGAAGAGGTTCGGTCCAGCATGAGGTTGGACCGGCCCCTTCTCCCTCTTTTCATTGGGCGGGAATTATTCCCCACACCTATTTTCGTTTCCCAACTATTCTATCTCTATTTATATGTGTGTTTGGTGAATTAAGATGATGTATTGTGAGTTTGATTTCAGATTTCTATCAAGGCACCAGTCGACATCCCCTCTTCTATTTTAGGGTTGTATCCAACTACGAGAAGGTACTCCGGCTGTAACTTATCAGAGGTGATGACCTTCTTCAAAGGTTCGAGCGGTGCTCTGGTTGTAACTCAATCCTGTGAGGATCAAACCCTTAACATTCTCACAGTAGTCGAACCCCATATTCCCCATTGCCTCCTCCCAGACCATTTCCACCCAATTGTAACTCCCACTACCTGACTGGTTCCTACTCACTGCTTCCTTTCCTTGATCCTCCCAATCTTCTCAATACCGCTAAACCCATCTATCCCTATATCCTTCCCATCCCTGCAGCCACAACCCATGTTCCCAGCCAACCACAATCCCGTTTACCACCCAGCTGCCAGCTGCGACCCCACCAGCCTTCCTGTATTACTCCAACAGCCCCTCCAGCCCTCCAGTGTTGACGGTAGCACTCCAAACACACCACCTACCTACAGTCCAGTCACAGCCCCCCTCTTATTCCTCTTTTCGAGAGTGTACTTATGTTTATTATCATTTATTTTCCGTTTTGAAGAGTTGTAACCAGTTTTTTATTTCAGTAATAATAGTTGCATTTCTTTGTGGTTTGAGTTAACTCCGGTATCATTTGGTATCAAAGTTAGTCTAACCTTAGTCTTATCCTAAGATATACTAGCAATCGTCATAAACCAAAAATTTTCTTTCCTACCACCAAATAACCCTTTTCACTTTCACAAATCTCAAACCCTAACCATGCCATCAAAAAGATATATGCCCAAGCCTACTCGAGAAGAGATATTGCAAGAGCTCCGTCACCTTCAACAGAGGCTCACAGAGATTGATGAGATGATCCAATGAGAGCTTACCCTCGATCGAGATCTGGAGAATCTAAGAGGAGAAGGAGAGAAGGATCTGAATCCCTTCCATAGAGAGAATTTCAATAATGAAGAAGACAGACCACGACGTTTAGAAATCCAGCATCAGAGGAGGCCTACAGAAGGGTATCTAAATCCCTTCCATAAAGAAAATTTTAGAGAGGAGATATCATTTGGAGGGTATAAAGATTTCGGCATCAAAGTGGATCAGCCAGAGCTTGACGGAGGTATGGATCCAGAAAACTGTAATGATTAGTTGCAATCGCTTGAACGGATCTTCGAGTATAGGATAAGATCAAATTAGTTGCTATCAAGTTGACCAAAAGTGCTTCCTTGTAGTGGTAGAACTTACAGAGAGAGAAAAAGGAAAGTTAGCAATAAGATTACAAAGATGGAAAAGATGAAAGTGATGCAGAAGAAAGACCTTCCACCCAATTACATCACCAAGATATATTTCTGAAGCTCCACCATCTGCAGTAAAGAGACCTGTCAGTAGAGGAGTTCATGGAGTAGTTTGATCAACTACATATGAGGATTTGGTCGAGCCAAAGAAGCATACCATAAAACGTTATCTGTTGGGGGGGAGGGGGCTGAAGGGCGCTATCAACAACATGATGCAGTTGCAACCTTATTCATCACTTGAAGGTGTCCAGTCCTTAGCATTGAATGTGGAGAGACAATAGAAATAGAGCTAGCAACTACTACCAGCCAGACATAGAGGTGTAAACGAGCCGAACACGAGTGAGCCCAAGCCCAGCTCGTGTTCGACTCGTTTATATTTCGAGCTCAAAAAGTGTGTTCGTGTTCGGCTCATTTTCTTAGCGAGCCGAACACGAGCCACGAACAAAGAGTTATTTTGACAACCCTAATCACGTAGCCATATAATGCTAAGGATTGGGGCAAGATTTAAAACATCATTTAAATCTAATTTAATAATTTTTTATTATATTTTCTTCATTAATACTTTTAATTGATTATAAATCTTTGTAGCCTTTTAGTCAATTAAACTTTAAAAAAATACTATAGATCAAAGATATATATAAAATTGATTAGTAGTATTTCGAGCCAAAACGAGCCGAACACGAATGAACAAATATTTGTTTGTGTTGTTCGTGTTTGGCTCGTTAACTTAGCGAATGAGCCGAAAACGAGTTTTTTAACGAGCCGAACATGAGCTGTTCGCGAACAACGAGCCGTTTAGACAGCCCTAGTCAGACATACACTCACACTTGGAGACACCAACAGGAGCATAACTCAGGAAGATGCTTCAGATAAAGATAGAGCACCCCCAGAGAAGAAATCTAAGAAGAGTAGCACGCCTGCTACAATCCGTACCATAAAATGTTTCAAATGCCACAGATTTAGGTACATTGCCTTTAGTTGTCTGACGAGCCAAGTTGTGTCTTTTACCGAGCAGGGTGTTGTGGAAGAGGTTAGAACAAATAAAAAGCTGAGGAACAGTGTGAGGTGTACCATCTATCATCAGATAAAGGAGAAGCAATTGTGGTTCAACAGATCGTAAAGGATGAGTATACGAGGGACCCATCGTGACTTCATATAATTTTCTAAAACTGTTGCACGGTGAACAGAAAGATATGCAATCTCATCATGAATGGGGAGCAGCAAGAATGTGCCATCTTAGACAGATAGTAGAAAAGTTGGGCCTCATGACTTAGAGGCACTCGTCATATTCTCTGACGTGACTAAAAAATAAATACAGAGTCAGCATTGACCGGAGATGCATGGTGGAGTTTTCGATAGGGAGCCAGCTGCAGAATTAGGTGTGGTGCAACGTGATCCCCATGGATGCCTATCACCTTTTGTTGGGGAGACTAACAATTTGACTAGAGTATGCACCATGACAGATTCAAAAACACATACTCCTTCTCCAAGGATGGGAAGCTATCACCATACTTCCTTCAGTGGAGCTCAAGATCACAGGAGCACTTATCAGCAGAGCAGCATCAATGGGATCAGTTTTGATGGCGGTAAGAGATGATGAAATTGAGACACCAACACCGGACACGGGACACATACGACAGAGGTCATTTCAGGATGCCACAATCGATAGCTTACCACCAGAGACACCACCAGGTGGGAAGGTTCAGGTTACCCCCACTTCAGATCTGATTTATCCAATAAGAGATTACTTTGTGAGTATTCAGTAGCAGATGCAAGACTCGCAAACTCAAATCAACTCAATAGCAAACTCATAAAAGATTGGACCGATGTAGATGTTGGCTCAAAAGATGGGAAAAATTCTCAGGTACCTTAGAGAACGATGCAGTCGCCAGTGGGATCCAAGAGCTGCTAAGACTGCAGACGAAGAATCAGAAGATTCAATGAAAGAATTCAAAGCTCCTCCAATCCTGGAAAGCATACGTGGTGCATGGGGGCTGAACTAGGCCCAACCGGTTTAGAAAGAAGAGGTTCAGTCCAACAAGAGGTTGGACTGATCCCTCCTCCCTCTTTTCAACAACAACAACAACAAAGTCTTAATCCCACTACGTGGGGTCTGCTACATGAATCCTTTTTCTCCATTGCGTCCTATTTAGAGTCATATTTTCATTTAGTTCTAAAAAATTAAGATCATTT